>BMAW01084982.1:0-18093 GCA_019974015.1 Nephila pilipes | reverse complement strand
TATTTTCCGTCCCCAAACCCCGCTACATTTTTTTTAATTTTTTCCTGCCCCATCAATTTTATTACAAAATTTTTCCCCCAAACAAAAAAAAAAAAAAAAAAAAAAAAAAAAATCATGGATATTTTTTAGAGAACAACGTTTTAACGCTTGGCATTTATTTTAAACTGAGATTAAACTGTTTAAACAATTAAGATTTATTTGCTTTAGAATTGTTTTGTAAAATTTACTTTATTTGATTGAAAAGAAAATTTGCAATACAAGTTGACATTTTACACTATTGACTATTTTAAATGTTATCAAATTGAGATAAAATTCTTAAGCGAATTCTACCGCTATTTGCATTTCTTATTAATGAATGAAAGGTAAAGGAACCTATTGACCCTAGTATCTTAACATATGTGAAGAATGAAAATGTAGAAAAATGAAAGCTGTCTTTCGTATATTAAATGTAATTAACAATTGCCTTAATTTCTTCAACGGAAAGTGAAAATTTCATTTACGCATTCTTTACCTTTTAAGCTCTTAAAAGGGAAAAAAAATCTTATAACTAACGCTTTTTTTTAATTCCTTTGTGACATTTTATAGATTGTATTACATGATGAATTAAAGAAGTCTCGTTTTATTCACGTGAAAGAAACTACTATTCAGAAATTGTCAGCTAGAATTAAAATTTGTTGCAATATTCCCCAACAAATGAAAGAAATAAAAAACCACAACTGTTTATTACTACATTGTTTTTTTAAATTAAAAAATGTAATTCAAATAATATATTTTTTAAAAAAATTCTAATAATAAGAATGCCACTGAGTTTGAGTGCATAAGGAGCTGCGTTTATAAAAGTCTAGGTTTAATAAAGCCTTAAACTTGCTTAACATGAATGAAAGATAATGGAAGTTTTTGGTTTGGTTTTATTAACGTCGCACTAGAAGCAACATGAGGGCTATTGGCAGAATACCCAAGGGACCGATCTTGTCCAAAGGGCTTAGAGCTGCAAACCGCCTTACCTCCCGGGAAACAATCACCCCCGCACTCAGCGTTTACTGACAAAATAACATAAAATTTTACATAATTTTGAAATAAAGGTTAAATAAAATGAACAAGATATTTGCACAACAAAAAATATACATGACAGAAACACAAGGAAAAAAAAAATAACAGATGAAATTTTCTTGAGGAAATAAGATTAAATGGCACAATGCAAAAATTTTCACAAACTCGTCAACAAAAATGAAGTGTTAGGCAAAGATACGAACATATATACAAGACATACAATCATAGCTATTGGTGACGGACCTCGTAATTTTTAACCTCGGTCAAGTGACCAAGACGACACCAGAGCTAATACCTCCCTCTCCTAAATTCCACACCATGCCAACAGGAGGACTTTGAGCCTCGACAGATTTAATGTGCATCAGCCCCGGCTATACGGTGGATCTTTAGTTGCATCAAGACTTGAACCCATGACTCGACGAAAGACACCAGCCGCGAGTCCGCGACCATGACCTCTAGGTTACTACGGCCGATAAAGGAAAGAAGAAAAGTGTTACTCGAATGCAAATTATTACACATGCGTTTCTTAAAGTAGAAGTGACCGCGGTAGCCTACTGGTCATGGCTTCAAATTCGTGGCCGACGGTTTTCATTCGGTCGCAGGTTCGAACATTGGCCAATAAAGACCCGCCGTATAGCCGGGGTTGATGCACGTTAAATCTGTCGGGGCCAAAAGTCCTCCCGTTGGCGTGGTGTAGAAGTTAGGAGAGGGGGTGCCAGCTCAGGTGTCGTCCTCGTCACTTGACCAAGGTTCAAAATTGCGAGTTCTGTCGCCAATAGACCTCGTGTTGCTTCTCGTGCGACGTTAATAAAAACTAAACTTAAAATAGAAATATTTTCAAAAAATATCCTAAAAAGGAACTTATATAGAGGAGCCGGGGTATTTCAATGAGGAATTCTTCACGTAAGAGTTATAAATTTGTTACATGGCCTTAATTTTTTTAACAGTGATTTACCAAAAAAACTGTGAAAAAAGAAAAAAACCTTCAGAATAAAACTATTCGTTATCAAGAATGATGTATTATATAAAAGTTCAACATAGCATCATAGCTTTTAAGCCAAACATACTTTTATTGCTTGAAAGTTGCTCTCAGAAGTTATATAAAATATTTCTTACTAATAAAAAAACAAACTTTCAATAACGCGGAAATACAAAAAAAAACACTATTTCTACTTAATATGAAGTATAATTTTTTCCCTGAAACTTAACTACACACAAGCGCGCTCACTCACTCATATATATCTATATATACGAGAAGGTATTGAAAAGTTTTTAATTTTATTACAAAAAGATAACCGAGATATCTGTATAAAATTTACTTTTTGTATTAATTGATCCTTACGTACATAATGTTGTTAATTACAGCTATTAATGTTGATTTGTTTGGTTTCAGGAAGCTGTAGATGGAAATAACCAGCAGTATCGTAAAGTTTTAATTATTTCTAAGAATAATCCAGATAGAAATTTAATCTTCATTTATTATTGAGATTTCTCTCATCCCCCTTTATATATATATATATAACGAAAAAAGGAAATAAAGCATTTTTCAACATTCCTTAAGTTCATTAAGATGACCTTTTTAGTGTTTAATAATTCTCCGGTTTGCCGCGCCCCCCACAACTTTTGTTTTTACTGTTACTCCCTTTTTTTTAAATATATTATCATATTTTTTCTTTTGATAGAAAACTACTATTTATATTCTTATGCTACTGTTTCATAATAAACCAGTGCCGTTATCTTACCGCCGTATTATTACAGTGGAAGTGGCGGCCTTAACGTTGTTAAAACAAAGTTGTGACACAATTTCCTTGCACATTCAACGTTCTTTAGGAAATCCCTACATCTGATTTACGTAGACAACGTTTTAACGACGTCATCCACCATAATACTGTGGCCACCAAATAAATTCTTCGCTTTCCTAAGAAATCATAACTTAAGTATTCATAATATTAAAACTAACTTGGTATTAGTAAGCTCAAGCATACCAGCCATTATTCAATATTTTATAAAATAGAATACTACTGAAATCACAGTCCTGTATGGTCAGTGCTGACTAGTTCATTCAACATAGACAGAGACCGCCACTAACGAACAGGCTGTGTGTTATTTATGTGTTGTCATGCGTTGCCTAGGAATAGCCTGCGTCATATTAGAAGTTAAGCAGCTGTGCAAACTGGACGAATTTTGGTAAAGTAATGGACTAAAGTTATCACATTCACCGTTAAGTTGCTGCAAATATGTAAACAAACACCAGTTAATTTGATAAATGTTCAATAATTTCTCTATCTGTATGTATATATATATGTGTGTGTGTGTGTGAGTGTGCATGTGATGTGTTCAAAAAGAGTTATAAGCTAAAATTTAATGCAAATTTTATTGTAAAAAATATCTACTTAATCTGCATCAGCCTTATTTTTTTAAAAAATAAATTCAAACTGAATGGAAAAAAAATTATAGTTTTTAAACGGCACTGAGCGTTTCATTTATTTTTTTCTTCTTTAAGCATCTCGAAGTAGTTGAAAGAGATTTTTTACTTCAATTACCCCTATCTTTCTTCTAACCATTTTAAATTAACTCCTTAAAAAGTCTAGTATGAATTAAATAAATAAATAAAAAAAAGCAAATTTTGTGCCATTTTCAAAACTTCATATAAAAGGAAGTATACTTTTTCTCTATTCTTAAGACTCCAAAAAAGGGGCTTCTTCAGAAGGAAATTGTGTGGCCACGGTAGCCTAAAGGTCATGGTCAAGAACTCGAGGACGGTGGTTTTTTTTATCGAGTCTTGGGTTCGAGCTTTGATGCCTTTAAAGACCTGCCATCTAGCCAGGGCTGATACACATGATTAAATCTGTCATTCTCAAAGTCCTCCAGTAGGCACGGTGGGAAAGTTTAGAGAGGAAAGGGGCCCATCTTAGGTTCATCCTGGTCACTTGACCAATAGCCCTCGTGTTGTTTCTAGTGCTACGTTAATAAAACCCAATTAATCATAAGGGAATTCTTTTTCGCCATGGAATTTCCTTTTTGAATTGAAATAAAATTTGTTAATATCAAACTTTTCAAAAATGTTCTTTTTAAAATGACAATTGAGGAACAAAAGATCGTTCAGTTAAAAAGTTGCCCCGAGTAAATTTTTCAGTAATTTTAAATACAACTTGATTTTTTTGTAACAATGATTAATGGAGAGAGTCGAGTTATGAAAAAGTGATATTTTTCAAAATGTGATTATTTAGCAACAAAAAAAAGTTTACAAACTAAATGCTAGATGGGTTATGTTTACTTTGAAAATTTTAAAGCATATTACAAAAATCGTGTTATTTTCTGTAATTATTTGCTTACATATATTTTTTAGAAAAAAGCATGTTTCATGGAAACATATAGCACATAAAATGAAACAAGAGCTCCATGTGTTACAAAATTTTAATTAACTCAGTAAGAAATTATGTCACACAATTCTTTTTCTTTATGCATGTTAACCCTATTGTTTCTAATATTCAGTTAATTATCTTAATATCCAAATATAACAACTAATTAAAAGGTCAATCGTCTGGTAAATTCTTTAAGTTTTTATAGCTTATCCTTCCTGAAGTATCAGTAATTTAGTCATATTAATGATCCAACAATGATTATTTAAGAGCATAATTCTTATTTATTTTTTGAATTTTTGCCAGCTGCTCTTTCTGTGCTGTGAGTTATTTTTACTGCTATAAAGATACAAGAAGACAACTAATTAAGAGTCATATTTGTGTTGTTCTTTTTAATTTATGTAATCAAATTCTCTCCCAGTTATTTCTGCACTTTTAAGTTAAGAGGTAAGTGAAGGAAAAATATCTCCATAAATACCTAGAATAATAACAATGAAAAAACAATAATAACATTTAATAATTAAATACAGTAGCTTAAGGTTCCCGTCTTCCATTTTGATTTCGTAAATGTTATGTTAATCTTACGGAATTTCTACTTTTGCTCTCCAATCTTTACTATTTGATCTATTTGAATGCATTAAAGTGCATCTGAAAGAGCGAAAAATAGTGAAGGCTTCTGTGGAATTATTTTTTTCCTCAAATTTTTAAAAGAAATTTAAAATATTTTTTAAAGACCGGAAAACTCGCAAGCGAATCATTAAAATAGGGGTTAAATATTTTTTTTTTTAAAAAAAAAATTAATTGTGCAGAAACCTTCATTATTATTTTTTTTCTTTCAGATGCACTTTATTGCATTCAATTAGATCAAACAGTAAAGATTTGAGAGCAAAAGTAGAAATTCCATAGGATTAACATTACGTCCACGAAATCAAATCGGGAGCCTAAAGGCATCAATAGAAAACCAAAGCTGGCTCATCTAAATTCAGTTTTATCAGCTTGTGAACTGATATCATAGCGTTCAAAACTGTTAGAACACCAGGCTTATCAGTCTAAAAAAGAAAGTCTGTTTACCAAAGGAAAGACGCGTAACCGCAAGGTTTTCCAAGAAAGAGACTACCTTAAATTTCACGGGAGAAAATCGGGAGCATAAACAAACACTGTAAGTAAACAACCTCCAACCAAGATAATGACTAACTTTAATGCGAAACTTTTGTCTCCTTTTAAAATACTTTACTTCTACTTTCACAACTCGTATTTTTTACCATCTGATTTTATGAGGTCTGTCTTTGGTTACGGTTGACGGAGAAAGCTACACAACTCTTTTGTTTTTCAAACTGATAGGATTTATTACTTCATTGTCAAACAAAACAAAGATCCGTTACTTTCCTTTTCTTTTACATAATTACCAATTATTCTTCTATCCATCATGACGATTACTATTTGTAAAGTCTCGTTGGCAGATAAAAGCAGTTCGCAATTCTCAAAATACTTTTTCAATTAACACGTATTATTGATAGAAAAGAATAAGAAACAATTAAGCTGCTTGGTCACATTAGGGCTGCCAGAAGAAGATGAAGGAAAAAAGAATTTAGGCAACTTCAGACGTGATTATAATCAACCAACAAGGAAGTCAAATGGACAACTCTAGTCTTGCTAATCCTTTATTTTTAATGAGCCGCTTCTTTTAAAATTTAGATGATGAAGCGATTGCCTATTCTTTTTAGTTATTTATTATGTTCCTAGTATTATTTATGTTTTTGCTTTGATAAGGGATTTTGAATATATATATATATATATATATATATATATATATATATATATGTATGTATGTATACCTTTTGCAGAGATGTTTCGGAGCGGAAAACAGAAGAGGGTACTTTTTAAGGGATGTTAATTATTTTATTAACACATATTAAACATCTATTTAGGAATACATTTGGAAAAAAAACTATAAATAAGAGAAAAGCATTCCTGCATTAAGGTCTTCCCTAACGAAATTATCTATTTGTAAAATACCAGGAATTAAACAAGAAACCTCGTATAATTGATTTAACAAATGCTGCGAAATAATTATTAATATGTACATTCCTATCAGCATTTAAATAAAAACCCACTAATTAAGAAACATTGAGCAACACACACACACACGTATGTATGTATACATATATATAGCACTGACAATTTCATAATTCACATAATCATAACCTTCATTTATCGATCATCACAAGTTTTTAAAATTAAATATCCTTATTATCTGTGTGTAATTCCCATTCTGAAAGATATTTCAGTGAACATTTATAAATAACAAAGTTAACAGAAGCAATACTGAATTTCTCTTAATTAAATCAATTATGTCAAAAGAAAAACAAATTAAATATAAAAAGTAATATGAAGCATCATATATTTGCGCGGGAAATTTCTGAATCAGATTACCGAAAAAGCAAAATCTATATTTAATGAGTTTTCTTTGGAGTGGTTGGGCAACAAAATTATTAAGCACAATGACTCTCAAATTGGGGCACGTATCATCCTATAGGTATGAGAGCAGCCTGGAAAAACAATTGCAAATTTGCATCGATTGCGAAACTTTCACTGAAAGACTTTTCGATACACTTACGTTGTATTATTCGATACGTTTAAGAAGTAAATATTCGAGTAAATACTTTCATTTACGTTGAAGTAATAAATACGATGAAAACTCTCATCCATTTACAAAAATAATTACTATCTTACTATTAACTTCATATTAACTATTGTTATCCAGAAAATTATTATACAGTACATTTCGCCTCCCATTCCAAAAACTGACCTCTAATATATCTAAGAAACTTACATAAAATAAAGATAAAAAATCTAAAGTAGCTGCTCTAGAGATAAGCAATTATTTTATTACGCTCTAATAATAATTTTTTTTTGTAAACTCAACAATTTACTTTCCTTTTAAAGTAAATGGCCTTGGTAGCTAACTAGCAGCCAGCATTGTTTCCATCGTTGGCTCGAGACCTGGTATCACTGAAGACCCACCAAGTTAAGTTCTCCCAGTAGAGAGGTATGGAAGTTTGGAGAGGGGGATGCCAGCTCAGGTTTCGTCCTCTTCACTTGACTGAGACTCAGAATTACGAGGTCCGTCACCAATAGCCCTCGTTTTGCTTCCAAGAGAGACGTTAATAAACAGTCAATTAATAAAAAAAAACCCTCTTCTAAGCAAAAAGAATTCTTTAAGCATCATGTGAAAGAAACGAAAGGTAAATCATAAAAGTCAGAGAAACAGTGGAAAGGGCCGGTTCCAATATTATATCTAAAGATTATTTAATAACAAAGATCTCGCGTCAAGGGACAAGAACATTGCCAGATAATTGCGAATATTTTTGATCACAAGTACAAATTTCAATTATTAAAAAGTCCAGTATCCAAAAGAGTTTACCAAAAGCCACTATTTAGAAACATCGGATTTATAGGGCAAGAATAATCATTAGAGGGGATCACTACCTAATGGTCATGAACTTTATTTTTGATCGTGATCTAAGTAATGTAACAGGCTCTAGATCATGACCAAGGATTACACGAAGGGGGGGGGGAATTTAAAACCCACTGATTAAATATATTATAAAGTCTGGTTATGTATAATACAGTAAAAGAAAAAAAAATGATTGCTTTAAAAAGATAAAACAAAAAACTCGAGTTATAAATAGTGATGTTTTTATACTATAATTAACAATTATGCGAAGTTATTTTAAAAATACGAAATTCCCCTTCCTCGAAAAAATGATAACTTTTTTGGAGTAAATAATTAAATTATCTGCCCTTCTCAAATAATGATCTAGACGCTGAAAAAGCTCTCCCCAAGTTAAATTATTATTTTTATAAGCCAAGGGACATCTCTCACTAAGAAGAATTTTCGCCGGATCTCAAGTAAGGATTTTCCGCAGTGCTTCTATTCAATTGAATCAATTTAACTTCTTAGTTCTTAATTATATGGCAGATAGATGATGGCTCAATTGGTTTTGAGGGACTCTATTTTAAATTTTTAAATTCTGTGTTTTATTTTAATTGATTCTATAAGTCTATAAATATAATTTCTGTTATTTGCTACATTTTTAATTTTCAATTATAACCCATCACTTATTTGTTATCTATGCCGGGTTTGAAAATATGGAATATTGCAGTGTATATGTATATAAATTGAAAACAAAAATGCAAATAAAATTGCATTCATTATACAATACAGAGTGAATCAAAGTATAAAAATAAAAGTAAGTCGTTACAATTTTTAAGTTATAATTTTTTTTAAAATTAAGTAGTTATAATTTTTTTTTTTTTAAAAAAAAAAAAAAAAAAAAATCTAAGAAATTATTAATTATTATAAAACAAAGAACCAGGGCTCTTGACAAGGAATGGGAGCACTTGAGGTCGTACAATATTCTTCGCATACCGTTGGGAGGTCAAAGTACAACGAACAACTATTATAAAGGATCGACTATCAAAGGATATGGCACAGTCTATAATGCTTGTTGTTTCGCAGCTGTACCGTTCGACAGCAAAGTTAGGATTATATCGTTGTCCAGGGGCACTCCACACCCAAACGCGATGATTATCGAACCTTAAAACGAATCGTGACTCATTACGGAACGACACTCCACAGGTCCCCACGTAATTCTGGCCTTTTACCATTGCAAGGGGATCCGCCGATGCTTCGGTGTTGAAGGCAGAACTCGTAAAGAAAATTAAAATATGCGATTTACTTCTTGAAAGCGTCTCACAATGAGTTTTACTCTCACTTGGTCCTCTACAGCTCTACGAATTGAGGACTGGGTCACCTTTAGATCTGTGCATGCTTGACGCATGAATCTTCTGTCTTCCTTACTGGTGGTTTGTCTGGTCCTTCCTGAACCGGTACACCCTGTTGCACTTCCTTCATGTGTCTACCGTAGACAACTCTGCTTTATAGCATTGTCGGAGCGATTCAAGTGGCAGGCAACACGACGCGCCGACCATCCTGCCATTATCTCCAATGATGAGACCTCTATCGAAGGCTGTCAAATGTTCAAATTGTCGTCTTAGGTGTCTAAAAGGGATTATTCGTCTTCCATGCACGTTTTTCTCATTCATGCGGAATCTACAAGACGCCGACATTTATACCTCTTGGATCAGGATAGAATAATTTCTGCACTGGGCGCGCATGAGGGATCGCACAAAATTTGGACCATTTGCAAACCAACTCGATCTTTGTCAAAAGTTGTTTTTACATACCGGAAAATAATGATATTCCTTGAAATGCCCAATTGATGTAGTCCATTTTTGTGGGGAATGTGTGAAAGACCAGCCTAGTTTGTATTATGCAATCGAAAGTGATCCAATAGTTTCTGGCAAAAGAAGGCGTTTTGTTGTCCGACAGTAAATGAAGCATTTTGAGCAGATTGAGTTTCTGCAATTAAATGTTTGATTTTAGTATTAAAGGACTCTAAAAGGTTAGTTATAACACTGAAGTGTTATTTTGAAAATTCTATGAAGTGCCGAATAATCGGTCGTTTAGAAGCAAGCAGACAATCATGGAAGCTGTGAGATTAGTGAATATTTCAAAAAAGACAGTCTTTATGCTACAGATACAATTTCAGAACTCTAGAACAGTTGTAAGAAGGTCTGAGCAAGGTAATAAACTTATAACAAATGCTTCCTAAGACAGATATATGACAATAACTGCCTATCGTAACAGGAAATCTACTGTTCATGAATTAAGTTCAGAGCTTTTACCCTCCTCGTGGAACAATTGTATGGAGCAAAACTGTAAACAAAAGGCTTAACGAAAGATGCTTTTATCCCATAGTGCTAAGGATATGTATTTCATTGTCTTGACAACAAAATAGGCATCGCTTAATTAGAGCAAAGAACATCTCCATTGGACCCCTCTTCTCTTTACTGATGAGTGAAGTTTTAGTTTAACATACCTGATTCTAAAGGTTTTTACATTTGAAGGGAGTAAGGAACGCAAAATTTTCCTTAGAACATTGGGGAATGTTACCGTTTCGTTTATGCTGGTATGTGAAGTAATAATGATCAATAGATGTTACACTCTTTCACGTTATGAACACAGGAACTGTGACCAGTCAGAGATATTGGGATGAGGCCATAGAATATTATGCAAGGAATTTCGAAGGTGTAATGGATCTATTTTTTTATTTATAGATAATTATGCTCATTCACATCGAGCAAACCTCGTCAATGATTTCCTTGAAAGTGAAACCATTGAAAGAATAACATGACCAGCCCAAACTCCTGATAAAGAATTTATGAGATTACCTTGTAAAAGCAGATGTATATATATATATATATATATATATATATATATAAAAGAGAGACAGAATTATAAGAAATTTAGTATTAATAGGATTATTACACATGAAAAATATAATTACTTTGTTATGTTAGACTTAACAGAAAAATATGTAATTCTTAATAATAAGATAAATGAACAGAACAAAGGAATACCATAAGGGGGGGCTGCAAGTAATTGCTTAGCCAATATTTATCAAAATTTTCTGAAGAAATTTTTTTTTGATTATAATAGTTTTTTAGAACTTTAAATTATATTGATTATGCTATTTTCTTTGAAATTAATAATAATAAAGATGTTAAACCTTTTATTTATCTCTTTATTAAAAATTTAAATTTACTGTAATCTATTATTAATAAAAATGAGCAGATATCTAGATATATCTTTAAAATTAAAAATAATAAATTTTCGTATAATATATATCAGATAGACTTTTCTACCATTAGGTTTCATTAAGCTCCTTTATTTATTAGTTCTTTAAGTAGGAATATTTTTAGAAATTGGATTTATAACCAAATATTACGCTATATCAGACTTGTGTCTAAAGCATAGAATATTTACAATAGCCTGAATAAACTTAAGAAAATTTGTTTGGATGCAGAATTTCCTCTGAATTTTATTAAGAGCAATTTAATAATAATTATTATAATTTTCAGTTTCCTTTTGTTTTGGTTTTAAAAAATTAAGTTTAGTTTTTATATTGTTTTTAAATATGGGTCTTTTTTAATTTTGGTTTCATGTTCAATTTCCTTCTTTCTCTTTCCCCCATTTTGCTGGTTTAAAGCCTTGAAAATTTCTTTGAAATATTCTTTCTCTCTGTTATAGGCCATTTATACATTTCCAGTTTTAACTAAGCTTGAAAATATTGGTCTTTTTGTATTAAATATGAAGTTCGTTGTCGCAGGACATTTGTATCATGTAGTTTTTTAAATCTTTTTTATTCCGATTGAATATTTTTTAGAATTTTCTTCCTCTGTTTTTTGGTTATTATTAAGTTAGTTCTAATAATCTATATATGAATTCTATTTGGTTTTTTATAATGCAATGGCATCTTTTGCCCTTTGTTCGTTTTTTTAACTTTATGGAATTTCCATTTTTTTATACAATATTTTTCTGTTGGGAATTATGGACCTGTAAAACATGTTAAACCTGCTAATCTGTCATAAACCAGGCTCAGAATTTATAAATGTTATATTTCATTTTCTATTACGGTTTGTTTCTCTCACATGTTTTCTATATTTTTCATACTTGGGTTTGTACTTATTCATATTTTGAAGTTTATCTTACTTCTATTTTTGTCATGTATTCTTTCATGTATTTGTTCTCTTTCTTAATTGCACTATGCAGTAATTTTCTAAAAGTTTTTTAGAGAGAGACAGATATATATATATATATATATATATATATATATATATATATATATATATATATATATATACAGTCATTGACGTCTGTGAGAGTTTTTAATTTTAGAATGATTTAAGCATAGTTAAAAAAAAGGATGTCTGTGAATAAATAAGAAATATGTTAAATATTTTAATGATTTATAATAAATGCTTAATGTATTTTGCAATTAATCATGGACCTTTTTTTGTACTTAATGGGACACAGTATTTTAAAAGTGACCAAAGCACTGAAAGAAATTATTATCTTTTTTTAATTATTAGTCATTATTAATTATATGACTTTTCTAAATGTATGTACAAAGCTTCATAGCTCTAGCTATATTATTTAGTGAGTTATTGAATTTTTTTTTTTTTTTTACCAGTGTGTGAAATCATTTCATTGATTTTCAAAACTTTAAACGGCTTTTTCATAACTTTTTAATTTTCGTGACGGTCTTAAATGCTTTGCTTTTTGTAATCAATATAGAGTTTTAAAATTTTTTTTCCTGGTTATTTTATATAATGCGTTCAATAACTTTGTGCAAAGAATAAGGATTTAGAAAAAATAGTAATATTTTTAAAGATCCACTAAATTAGATAGAGCTGCTTTTTTTTTTTAAGAAAATTATTATTATTATTTACTGTTATTCATAGTGTCTGATAATTTTTTTTTTTTTTTTTGTAAAATTATAAATAAAATTGGTACAACCAGACCCATGCTCATAATTGTCAGAAATTTTTCTAAGAAATGGAGAAAAAATTGCTTTAAAATATTAAATTTGTAAAAAATATTATTACATTTAAAATATGGAATCTTTTGAAAAAAACTAATATTAAAAATAATTGTTAATTTTAAAATGAAGTTCTTTCTTCTGAAAAAGGCATATGTTACGTGTGTTAAAATTTGGTGAATATCATCTTTTTTTTTTTAATTAAATATACAATAAAAAATTGCTCACGTGGTATCGCGTCTTATTAAGCCATTTTAAAATAAAAACATATGTTTTCATGTTGTTCAGAACTTATCGATTAGAATTCGAAGAACGCTTTTGATACAATCATTCTATGAAGCTAGTTGCAAGGCTTTTAAGCGAAATTTCTAGAATTGAAACGTTAAATTGTTATACATGGCCATTTCGAGTATACAAAAATTCAGTTTGAATGGACAAGTTTGAAACTTCAGGAAAGATTCTAAAAAGTTGCATTTTTTTTCTACTTGTCTACAAGGAAATTGTTCTTTTGTAACTTTATTTCTGTTTGATAGAATTAAAAAGTAGACAATGTGCTTTTAAATGTCCAAATGGATAATTTTGATTGACATTAATTGCTTTTTTAACAATTTTCTAAGTTTAAAACATTTTCAACAAAAAGACTGTAGAATATATATGTTTTGAAGTTTTTCATTACAGCAAAGGGTTTCTCAATAAGAATAACCCAAATTAAGGAAGTCCTTATTTGTCAAATATCCTAAATCAAGCATAATTAAAATGAATGGTTAGTGTTTGTTTTATTAAGCACAAAAATACCTAATTGCATCATTTAATTGACAGCCATAGTATAAAAAGCTAAACAATTAAAAGAAATGCTATTTGTTACAAGATAGAGGAACATTTTTGTCTTTCTACTGCTTTTATTTCATTGGTTATTGTATAATTTTAAGTATGAAATATTAATAAAAAATTTCAAATTGGAGTTATAGAAATATAAATGATTTTTCTTATGATAATACATTCCATCTGATGTTTTATTAAATGCAAAAACATACTCAAAATTCTTATATATGTTACCTATTTTTAATTTGTAATAAAACAAGTGATTATATAAGTTTTTTACTGAGTAATGTTGCTGGATGAATTAAAATAGCTTTTTCACGTTTCGTTAAACCTTATTTATAATAATATTTGTGAAAAAAAAAGCATACCATTCGTAGAAGTAAGGAAGGGAAACCCTGAATAAATTTAAAGGTTTCGGGAAATTAATTTGTATTTTAGGGTCTTGATTGTGAAAAAGTAATTTTTACAATAAAATAGTTTTATTTATAAATTTGAATAAGCACAAGTTCATTTCTCTCATCTTTTTAAATCAGTTTTTTAAATAATAGGGTGATTCCAAAAGTACTTGTATTTGAAGACAGATGACGTAATTAAGGTAAATTGTTGTTACCATTGGGGGCTGCCATCTGTTAAACGGAGCCGAAACAAATATGATATTGATTCATAAGTTAGTTTTGATTTAGTAATCATTTTATGACAAATCAAAATTTGATTGCTGCCGCGTCGAGCTGTCACCGTCGGTTATATCTGAATTCATCATTTTACACCCAAAATCAAGCAAAAATCAAAACCTTGGTTCACTTTCGGTGAATATTTTCCGAAACAGGTGCAGATGGTCTCATTGTCCGGAAAAGCTATGACGAAGAATTTTTTAGGTAATAAATGTGTCATGATCACGAATATGAGTAACTGATATTTTGTCAGCTGTTTAGTGAGTCTTAATGATTACTAAAAGCAAACCATTTTCGATGGCCCGAATGAAATCTCTTGGATTTTCTAAGGACAATGAACGACCCTCGTATTAAGGCAAAAAACCATTGAATGTAAGTGGATTCTTAAATTCAAAAAACTGTAAAATTTCTCGAGCACTAATGAGAAAATCGTGAATTCAGGAAAGTACAATATTTTGGAAAACTAAACAAACGAAAAGAAAGCAGTGGGAAACAAAATGATTAGGAAAATTATAGCATAACTATATAACATCAGAATGTTTTAACTATAATGCGAGAATTAGTATATTAAGTTGTATTTCAAAAGCAGGTTAAGAAAATAAAGACTTATTTTAAATAATAAAATAAGAAATAAGCTATCTGTCACAATATTTCAATAACTAGAAAATTTTAGGTTTAGTTCTAGGTTGGGGTAGAGTTTTAATTTGCGTAAGAAAAAACCCTTCTCTTGGAGAATAAGCCTCCCTTCTTTTAAAGCTTAATTTGTATGCTCTCTGCTTTGAAAATGTGGTTTCCTCCATACATATATATATATATATATATATATATATATAAATTTACACTCTGAAATATTAATACTTTTCACCCTCTCATACTACATGTTTACATGATTTTATATATTGCATTTAGATGTTTTTTTCTTAAATTGAAAAAGTAAATTGATTATATTGTTTAAAAAATTAAATTTATATTTCTTATAAATCGTATGTATTTATATAATAATTTTTATATTCATTTAATTTTATTTTTATATAATTGAAATAATTATGCGATTCATTATTAGCTTATATACATATTTTTTTGGTACTTTTTACTATGTTATTATATAGTTCCCAAAAACAAATTAGTTTCTAATTACTATTGTATTCCTTCTCTTTAAAAGATTTTGCTCTTGCAAATGTGGGGGGGGGATGTATTTTCAAAGTCTTATCATTTAATACTTTAACTTATATTATAGAAAAAGAAAAAGAAAAAAAAAAAAAGAAAGAAAGAAGAAATAAGTTAGATTGAACTGAATTGTTCAAGCGAAGAAAAGCAAGTCTCCTTTGTGGTGGAAATGAAATGAATTACTAGGACAGAGCGAAAATTCAGATTAGATTTTATTCTTGACTTTCACGATTTCTTTTTCAAGTCCTTGTCTTCAATCAAGACAGTGAAAAGGAGAAATAACAAAGGGTCACAGCTTCCTTGAAATCGCTTAATCGGAAGGAAGTTATTATTTTCGATATCTCATTGACTGGAACGTTTCATTACGATTTAAGAAATGCTAGACTCGATAAGGGTCAAGGCAAATAACCACAAATGTCATTGACGAAACACGAAAATTAGAGCTATTACTTAAAATAAATCAAAATGAAGCTTCCGGATTTGTACTGTATCTCTGCTCACCACGTCAATTGTAGGAATACGACTATCTGCACAGCTTTATACGAAATTAAGTGAAAACACTTATGGAGTGTAATCGGAAACACGTGTAGCTCCAAAAAAACACGAAGGTCTGTAGTCCGGGCAACGCTTCAATCCACTTGGGGATAGCGATACCCAAGAGTATAAGGCATAGAGTTATAAGTAATTTTTGGTAGAGAGAGAATCATATTTTTCCATTCACATATCCGTTAAATTTTTGTATCATCCGGTGTGATATATTTCTGGTCATTTTTTAATTAAAATCGGGCATTTATACAATAAAATAATATTCTTATATTTTCCACTTTTACACATAGCCAATTAAAAAAAATTTTAAAAATGTAGTTTTATATGTTAGGTATTTGTATTTAAATTTGTTTCTTAGAGTTATAATAAGTAATCAGATAAATATTAAAATTCTCGCACACATTTAAAGTACGCGAAAAAAAAGATGTACCTGTAATAAAATTTAAATCAAGTATTTAAAGATTTAGTTTTATATAAAATGAAATGGGAAATAATAAAAAAGAAAACTCACTTAAATATTTTTGTTTCTCTAGAGTCGAATTTATATTAATCATATAATTTATCGAAACGTATTTTAAAATTTTATTTATGGAGTTACGTAAATGGTAAATTGAAAAATATTGTTAAGAAAAAAAAAGACATATTCTTGGTTCTAGTATACAGTGGTAAAATAAATATTCGACATGTATGTAGTTTTTAATATTTTATTTTATACCTATAGTAAAATTCAAAATAACAATTACATTCCAATTGTCGAATTGTAGATTATACTATATATTTTTATTGAAATCAATGGTTTGCTGATAAATTTAAAACAAACCAAAAACTAGCAAATAACTCTTAAACACCCGAAATTACAAAACAAAAAAGTACTCTATAACCGTAACTGAAATCAAAAGTTCTGGTTGTTTTAATAAAAACAGGAGTTGATTCCAGGGAAGGTTACACGTGTAGTTTGATAAGGCTTTATCTAGTTTGTTTACGAAAAATGGGGTGAAAAGGCAAAAAAAAAAAAAAAAAAAAAAAACTCCCATGGAAACGAAAAAACATTATTATTAACCCTTTTCTTCTTGGAAAATCTGAAAATCCTATAGTTGAAATTATGCAAAAGCCGAGAACAAACGTCCACTATATAATTAAAAAGTTTAAATTGGTTGAAATGGGGCAAAATAAGCCTAGAAGTGGATGTGCCAAGAAACTGATTGATGCTAACGAAAGATGGATTATGTGAGAGGTTAAAAAAAGATCCTCGAGTCAATGCATCCAAATTGGCAAAAATTGCAGAAAGCTATTTGGACATTAATGTTGCTCCTCAAACCATTCGGAACATTTTGAAAAAATATGATTATCATTGCAGATCTGGCCGGAAGAAACCATATAAGTTATCTCCAAGAAAAGCAGATGGGCTAGATTAAAGCTCCCTGGTTCAAGAGTTCTGGAAGTATGTTCTTTTAGCAGATGAATTCAAATTTAATCTCTTTAGATGTAGTAGTAAAATGTTAGTATATAGATAACTAAATACATAGCTTTAGGAAAGAAACATGGTGCCCACAGTAAAACACGGTAGTGGAGGATTGATGCTGTGGAGACTCAAGAGAGCAACAGGAGTTGGAAACTTGGTTCCTAGAAGGTATCATAAACCAGCATTCATATATTGATATCTTATAAGAAAACCTTCGACAAAGCGCAGAAAGACAGGTCATACACAAACTTATAAGTTTTACCAGGATAATGATCCCAAACATTACGCTCTGAATACTTGACTTTGGTTGCCACATTGTAAGGTTGCTTGATCGGAAGGAATTATAGACATATTCAAAACACTTTATTTATTTACAACACAAGTTTGATCAACCCAAGTTATGATAAGCACCCAATTAATAAATATGAGGACAACTGACGAAGTATGCGAGATATGAGAAGACATTAAATACTTCAGAACACTTACTAAATTTAAGAGCTCCGACTTCTAAGCTATCTAGTTTCGATCGTCACCTTAAGTAATACAAATATCAATTACTAAATATT
>BMAW01084977.1:0-10421 GCA_019974015.1 Nephila pilipes | reverse complement strand
ATTACTTCCATGAAATATTTTAGACTAAACCTTATAATACATACTTTTTTATTAACACATGTTGAATTTTTTTTATTGAGTTAATGAATGCAATTATCAGATTTTTAATAAAATTTATGAAATAATTTTTTGAAGAACTCTATTCCTTCATTTTCATACCATTTATTTTTATTTTGACACATGCAAAATTATTACAATACTCTTTCAGATTCTCGAAAAAAGTATAATAGTAAAGAATTTATAGATTTGGAGGGAAAAGTGTTCGATTCGAATAAATTTTTCTTGCGTATAGAGTATATTGATTGCAACTAATGTGCTTTTTAATTTGTTAGAAGTTAAATTTGCATTAACAACTTGGTAACAAAATTTTATTAGACGATCTCTCTAATAGATATGTTGTGGAAATTGTGCAGTCTTTTCTTTTTCAATGTTCAACAATAATGCATGAAAATTAAAATAAACCGGTAATTGTTAAATAATTTGTATTTATTCATCATGCTATAATTTAAATTTATTATTTCGATGAATTAGTTTTTATTCTGAGTTCCTTAATTTATTTTACATAAAATTTGAATTATTTAATCCGTTAAAAATGTTTAGACAAAGTATTTTGACGAATTAGTTTATGATGATTCAGCTTATTAATATATTCCAAATTATAATATTATGCAAAAAGCAATTATAATATATGCAGTTGATTGGAGGAAAATACATTTATGTCTCTTCGTATTATTTATGGATCACGATAAATAGTAATTATTTTAGCACCAGGCTGTGTCATTATACCCTTTGACTAATTTTATAATTATTCGTTATTTTCCAAAACTATAGATCAAATAATGGTGTGAATTAATGATTATTTGTCACAAAATTCAGTGAAACTATCATACACAATGAATCTATTTGTTTTTTATGAAGCTACTTGATATGTATAATAGTTATTTTGGTCCAACAAAAACCTAATATTAAATGAAAATTTACAAAAGCAACGCAATCACTCCATCTTATTATTGGTTATCATATAACTCTGATTTTCCGCAGAGTTATAAGTCATTCAGCTCGACATGTCAATTAATTAGCAGGTCAAGATGTTAATTATCCTGTTTACAGCTGTTTCAGACACAACCACATTTACTGAAATTAGTTGTGGCATAGATGGATGATCCTTAATAATGTGTTGCCGAAGAAATTATATTAGTATAGAATGGTACCGGTGTCATTTTACGAGATAAAGCATTTAGTCACAGTTAAATTTTACTACCTTCAATCGGAAAGATTTGTTTGAATTTCACACTTAAATATACATGAGTAATTAATAAAATTAAAGTTTTACGATTAAAGTTAACACGATACAAGGTTGATTTCAGTGACAACTGCAATTGAAAATAGATAATGTTTTAGCTTGCGATAGAAATTCTTCCTTTGAACAAGTACAAGAAATTATTTTCTTCCTTTAAATAATATAATATTTTATACAAACTAATTCTACATTACTTAAATTTGAAATATGTATTAATTAATTCTTTAAAAGATAATTTAATACCTTGGTTTACCATCATAAAATTGTTAAATTATCTCTTTTGCATATGCTTACAAAAAAATTTTAAATATTCGAGAAGCTTAAGCAATATTTAAGATAAGTGTTGGCGTTAATTTGGCGTGATTCTACCTCATTTCTAATGGGTCTTTGCCATTCAGTTATTAAATAACATTTGTAAAATTTTGAGAGAAAAAATATGATTGCTTTAGCTACACTATTTGTAAAATAGTATATCAGCAGTTATGATATTTTTAGTCACCTTACATAACATCATTTCCGTACTGTTATTTTGTTACATAATGTAATTAGTTTGTATAATTTTATACAATCGCTTAGTTGTGTAATGTACCATTTTTATATAAATAACGTCACTTTCTGTTATGTGATGGTGACTTCTGTAACAGTAATAAGTGAAAATATGTTTAAAAATATTCTAACCAAAGAAAAAGAAACAGAAGAGTAAAAAAACTATTATTGTGGTTACCATTCGTCCATTATAGTGTAAGGATTATTGATGATTAATTTAATGTAGTTTCTAACTTCACAACATAATAGTTTACTGATAAGTAAGTGTTTTGTACTTAAATTTTGTAATATGCAATCCATTTGTACTGTGTAAAAAGAAGAATTTCTGTTTATTCGTGTTTCTAATCGAACAACTATTTAAAACTAAAATTCCAATCAAATAAACCACTCCAAATTGTCTAGTAATAAATACATTTAGCATAAAAATCAATATGGATTCAATGTAAATGGATGAAAATATTTTTCCCAATATCAGTCAACGCTTTTATCTCTATCATCACTTTCTTCAATTGTATAATTGGGCAGCATTAGCCAAGTGGTCATCCTCGCGAGCTAAGCCACTCATTCAATTCATAAACCTTCTAAATACTTGCAAGATAATACTGCTACTACACATTAAATCTTAGGCTCAAAGTTCTCACGTTGATAATTTGTGAAAATTTGGAAAGCGGAGAGCAAATTCGGGTTCTGATCTTGTAATTTGACAGACAGACATCCAGAATTAGAAGATCCGTCGCCAGTTATTTAAGTGTTATTTCTGAGAATTAACTAGTGCAATGGGAAATGTATATTTCATCTCACTGCTACATCCATTTACTTTAGATGTATTTAATGTATTTATCCGTTAAAAGAGCGAAATTTTACTTACTTTGAATATTTTTTTTAAAAAAAATAAAGATATATACCAAATAGTTTTGATTTCTCTTTACACGTAAATCAAAAGTAAACTTCGAATTAATTGAAACAATAGATTTTAAATTTTTAATGAGAATGTAAAAGAAACTGATTTTTTTCCGTTGGTTCAAAAACAGAAAGTAGAATGCCAAAGGATTAAGAAGTGAGTGTGAAAAACAATCAAAATCAGCATTTTCAGGAAACATTTTTAATCGTGTTTTAAATTTAAATAAAGAAATAAAATGTTATTGGAGTTCAAAACTTAGGTAGAATATAAAAGTTTTATCTAAGATAGGAGAGAAAATAATCTGAAATAAGCAAATATTTAGTATGTGTAAATGTACTTGCGTTATACATAAAGTAGCATGGAAATATTTTAAGAAACGACTATCAAATTCGTTGTAATGTTCGGTGTATTAAATCCAAAGAAAATGGAACGTGATTTAACCAACTTCGAGTCTAAATATTTTATAATATCATATTCAATGAAGAAGAATAATGTTTAGGTACAGTAAGATTCTAAATTAGGCTGTTACGAGCGCTAGTAAAAATATAACAAATAATTAACCCCCCCCCACACACACACACACCTTAACTTTAAGAATGTAAAAATCAAAAGGGGGTCCATATCTTTTAAACTAACCACATATTTTCCTTCTATTTCAATGCCCGATATAAATTTTATTATTGGTTTATTGTAAAATAATAAGCCTTAAATTAATCACATTTAGACAATTACTTTAAAAGTGGAGTAAATAAATTAACAGTTAAGCACAAAAGGCTTAAATTGCTTAAACATAAATCAAAATTTAAAAATCTTTCTTTTTATTAGTGAAATTTGAAACTTTGCTACAAATCTTATGTTTTATTAACACAAGACGTAACTATGTTATAAGCAAATAAAAAGGTTAAAGATGATCTAAAATAACATAAAATCACTTTTATTTCTGCTGTTGGACTTCAATCGTATGCCTTTTTAACAAATTGTTAAAAAATTTCGATAAACTAACAGAGTTTCAAATTCTTGTTCTAGTGGAATGTCTTCCTGACCCTTGTTATACAATAAATTTCTTTTGTGTAGGCTGAAACTTATTGTAAGATATTGATTAAGGACAATTATCGAAACGAAAAACAAGAAAACGAAACGGAATAATTTTTTAAGTAATTTTTCAAGAGAATGTAATTAGTTTTGTGCAACATGAAAAGGTAATAAAAATTTATCCAGTAAAACACTTCAAAAAATGACACTTCTATATTTACAATTAAATCATTTGCGAGTTTCCTCATTCTAATCACAAGAGTAGAGTCATGGTTTCTTAATGCATAAAACTACATAAACTATAATTCTGCTAGGAATAATCTATGTGCCTTTAAATTCTCCTCTTCATTAATTAAAATTTAAAAACATTTATTTTTACTATCGTATCACGTTTTACCATTAATGATATGTAAATTTTATTATAAATTGACATAATTTACAATAATTTCTGTGAGTTAATAAATTGCTAGTTTCTAGAAAATCTTTCCTTACAACCATATTATTTTTTTTATTAAATAACCACGTATAAAATTAAAGTTGTGGTATGGACTAATATTTTTTGCTGTCAACATGCCATTCTAATTTAAAAAAAAAATCGGGGAAAAGGAAATTTTTGAAATCGAAACATTTTATAAATCACCATTTTTATATTTGGTAAATATTAAGACAAACGTTTTTATTATGGTTTTAATCATTTTGCTACGTCTACAAAGTTTTGCGAGTGTTATAGATATTTATTGTTTTCGAATAACGTTTTGGAGAAATTTGAATAACTCTCAAAACACATCACAAATTGATGGATCTGATGAAAATAGAATGCGATGCACTGAAAATATATTCCCCCATTTAATCTTTTTACTTGCAACTCTAATTCCTATGCTTATATTACGTTTCACTCATTTAAATTCAGAAAAAAATGCTGTCTCTTGACAATACCGCTTTTGCTTCTAATCACTTTTGCATTCGCGATACTTTATTTTCCAAACGCAGATTTATTTATTCTTAAAATTCCCAAAGGTATTTCCTTTGTTCAAAATCAGCTTTTAGAACAAAAAAACGCTTTCAGAACCCCCAGAATTCTTAAGAAAATGGGTCATATTCTCATAAAACAAATATTATTTTTCTTGTAAGTTACTTTTTAGACAACGCAAGTTTAAAATAAAATCGAATTTAGCTTTCATCTCACCTCCCTTTTTGTAAATTCTAAGCGAAACAAAAACAAAAATTATGTTTATTGCCAAGTGGATACAATGAGCTTAAGGAATGCTCTGAAAGGAATTCAAAGAATGCAAAAGAGAAATTTATTCCAAATACTCATCAATAATAGCATTCTATACTATACTCGTTCTCTTTGAATATTTTATTGAAATAAAAAAAAATTCAGGCTTTGTTTTAATGTAGAGAAGGTAATTTATTTTTAAAGCATACCGGTGGAAATTTCGTTCTTTTACGACAAACATTCTTTTAGGAAACAGACAAATGTTTCTTTTACTTAAAAACTATCATTACATGATATGTATTTCAGTTGTTCTTACTATAAATAAAACTAATCATTTTTTAAACTTTTATTAAAATTACAAAATGAAAGAAATTTTTTAACCGGATTTTTACAATTTTTGGCAAATCTCTGGGTGACACGCTTCTTATTCTATTTTCGATTCTCTCCCTTACTCCCTTATCATTTATAACTCATATTTTTCTTGTTTGCTTCATCTTGCATCTGTAGTACTGATATACATTTGTAACAATTCTTTACATCATACTCTTGGTTACTAAGAATTAACGAGTAATTATTAGTTAAATACGTTCCCCCTGTTCCAATAAAACCAAACAACCAATATTTTACCTGTTTGAGCTTCTATAATGTTATAATTTAGTCGATTTGTTTTTAATTTTAACATAATGCACTTAAATCTTATAATTAAAATATTTTACGCGTTACTGTTGTAATTATTATATATTATTGAAATTTAACCTTATTACAGAATTGTCTCTAAAAGTGTCTTAACATTTTTAAGGTAATATATATATATATAATAATATCATATATTGATTGTCATAATACTTCATTAATTACTAAAAAAAAGCATCACGTGAATCATTTTAGTAATTAATAAGCACAAAATCAATGTTCTAATACTTTACAACCAAATTTTATTCAATTGAAGTTTACAACTCGAAAGTCAAGTTATTCATCAAATAATATTCCACATAATATCACTGAGAGTCGTTTTTTATTTTAAAACAATTATGACTAATTATTTGGGAAAATATTATAAATATCCTAATGTTTAAGATGAGAGTGTAATATTATTAATTTACCTCTACAATTTGATCAAAATAATAATGATGTTAGTTTTATTTTATCAGAAAATTAAAGAAATCGAAAAACTGTATTTATTTTTTGGGAATAGGAATAATATTATTAAAGATATCAAATACTTTCTCGAACAAAACTCTTGTAATGGCAATAAACCGATTTTAAAGTAACTTTCGTTGTCTACTTAAAAGATATAACTTTTTCTTCTGAAGTGTTTTTTTTTTCTTTCCAACAATTCATATAAATCTGGAATTTTACAGAAAAAAGGGGAACGACTTTCGTTAAAAGACGATCTTATTTTCTTCCTAAATTGTTGCTCACTTGAACTGTAGTTTCATTATTTTTTTTTACTTCTTCCTTTGCTAAACTTAGATTCTTAATCCTACCACTTCCAGAAAAGTTCATGTAATTCGTTTTTGTCCTACATTGAACCGGTATAAAGTTTCTCCAACTTAATGGAGTATAGAGATAAAAAAAACTTAGATAATAACAGGAGAATATTTTTTTGCGTTTTACTTATTTATATTTTGAAGTGGATTTTTTTTCCTATAAAATAATTTTTTTTCTTTGTTTGGTCGAATAATATGTTGCCATGTGAAATAGAGCTCAGCAGCCTTTGATATGATATTATAGCATTTCATTAGCAAGAATTATTTTGAGGCCTTAAGGCTTAAAATATAATTGTGAAATAAATAACTCATGATAAGGAAAAGAAATAAATACAAATATAACTACACGAATAGAAAAAAAAATTAGTATTAAAGACAATGGAGCTAGTGAAAAAATGAGTTTGAAAGAAGCTGTTTAATTTCCAACATTTTTATAATGAGATTAACACAAGCAGTCAAAACATAACAATAGACAACGTTTTGCAACATTGTAAGATAGTTATGCGTTACAAGTCATAAGCTTAAATCATAATGGGTAATAAATTCTTAACACGTAAGACATAACAATAGATAAATTCTGTACATAAAAACACAACAATAGATAACAAATCCTAGGCATAAAATGTAACAATAGATGACGTCTTAAAATTATTTACTGATTTAATCTCTTGTCACTGTGCTTGTGATTTATAATACGTGCTTTACTTATAATGTATTACAATTTTGATACTTAAAAGACAGCTTATTTACATCAAAGGCTTTAAATGTAAGTTCATTTGAGGTTGAATTTTTTTAAATGTAGTGTACCGAAACTTTTATCATTTAAAAATAACATAAAAGAGAGTTTTAAGTTTCCTTCATTTCTTAGCAAAAACTATTCTATTTCAAAACGTTCCATTGATATTTTGAATTTTACTAATTTAGATGGTCGTGAGTATTTCAGAATCTTAACATTACGCTTATGAATATCCCTGATTATAGTAATAGGCTACATTTTAATACACGCGAACAAATATATCAATTTTTTTATATGTTCTAAATAATTAATTAATCAAATAAAATTTAAAAAAATAAGAGGAGATTAATCTGTATTTCTCTTTCTTTCAGATTATATAAATTAACAAAAAAGCTTCATCACATTAATTTCCCTAATAGTATGTTCGAAATAAATATTTAAATCTATAATAACAAATAAGCTCATTTTTAAAGACCCAGTTAATGTTCATATTTTAAATTCTATGCAAAATTATCATGATCAAGACCAATCATTGTTTAATCAACTGATTTGAAATTACTTTCTGATTTTATTGTATATAGTTATAATTTTTTGTACAAGTTACCAATTTTTCAAAGTATTGTATAAATTACTTACACCTGGCTGTATAAATGAATCAGTTTTTCCGATCAATTTATATAAACTAATATTATTAATTAATTTATGTCTCAAATAATATCATTCTTTTATATTTACTGACTATATACTATAAATAGTACTAAAATGAGAAACTTTAACTTTTGAATTTAACATGTTAGCATGCTAATTTCTTAAATTTACTAAGCAATTCTTTACACAATTATTTTAATCACATTCAAAATATAACATTTCCCCGCATTTATCAAAATTTTCTTCGTATGTAGTCTAATGTATATATATATATAATATTAAAATACAAATATTGTCACATATGACACATGCTTTCATATTACTTCATATGCTCTAATACTACTACTCCAAAGCATTTGTCATCAAAAGAGCTTATGGTTCAAATCTTCTGATACTTCAAGCACACAAATCCATCAATGTAATTTGCTACTCTCATCACTACAAATCCAGTTGTAAAATCCCCTCCTTTCAATAAACAATACTAACCACCAATTGTCCAGAACTCGCATGTACATTACGACACCTCGATAAATGTTCTACATCCCAAAGCACTCTGAAATAGACAGTATGAGTCCCATTGGTCAATCTAGGCCTTGTGACACATGTTTGAGCAGTAGTCATTATCGAAACTGGAAGCAAACGTCGCTAGTACTTGAACTTGTCGTTGGTCAGCAGTAGCATATAATTGTTTTAATGAGAAATTTGATGGAGATACTCTTT
Organism: Nephila pilipes; assembly: GCA_019974015.1. Classification (NCBI taxonomy): domain Eukaryota; kingdom Metazoa; phylum Arthropoda; class Arachnida; order Araneae; family Nephilidae; genus Nephila; species Nephila pilipes. Next base: position 1,829 of record BMAW01084977.1, on the reverse strand, counting down.
GCATGGGTTAATTGAAGGGTAGAAGTATCCCTGAATGTATTACAGTTCTGTATTGGATGGAAATTTGGTAATAGGAAGTGTTTAATATTTTGTGTAATAATAGTGTCTGAAATAATTGTAAAACGCCTTGTTCAATTTAATGTTTCGCTAAGGTTGGAAATTTATTCTCTTTCCAGCGAGACAGCTTTTAAGATTCAAAAGAACGTCTTACAGAATAGTTTAAAACTTGCTTTTTCATTTCTATTGCGTAAGTAGATTTCACCTTGAAGACAAACTCCTATTCTATTTACAAACTTCCCTATATCATCATATTTGGTCACAAAACTAGACCCCCATTAGACGAGATGACGGAACTTTTAGAGGCTTCTTGGACATTCTTTGAAATGTACATGTATCAAGCATTTCGGTATCAATTTTAGTTCTAGAATATATGTAGTCATTTAGCTCTAATGCTATATTTTAATTTGAATTATTAAGTTCAGTGAATTAAGCGAATTTTAAATTTGCGCTATTGTATAATTTAATGTGCACGCGTTAACTGTTCCTGTTAAAAGAGAATGTAGTGTATTTTCTAGAGATTATCGGATTATTATTTCCTCGGAAAGAACCAGCTCCTTAACTGCGTTGATCTCTCTTCCATTTGAAAAACGATCTACCACATACCAATATGTATATTAAATAGCATTCTGATGTTTTACGAGGTAAAGTGATACATTTTTCTTCAGATTTTTATTTTTCTGTTCATGATTTATTTCCAAAACGGAGGGAATTTTAGATTCCAAATTGAATCATTTAAATTGAAAAAAATTGTCTAAAAATTAATGATCACGCTTTATGCCCTTACTGTATTGTATATTCTGCGTCAGCAATTTTTGAAAGAAAATGCAATGGTATTGTTAAGAGAGATCATTTTAATGAAAAAAAAAATTTCATCTCTTTAAATAAAGTTTTTTTTCAAGTGTATTGAAAGTGACAAATTATTTCCGATGATATATGTAGGAATATTTCTTTCAAATAAATATTGTTTGAAAAAATGTCATTCTCTCTCATTGAAAGAGAAAACTTCTCACATGTGAACTTCAGCAAATATGTTTCAAAGTAGTATTACTACTTAAAATTTAATGAAAAAAATACATATTTTAAGGAATATAGGACATGAGAGCGCAATAACATCATTAAAACTTTTGACAACTAAAGAAGCAAATTATGTATTCTTACAGGTTATTTCAAAACATGGAAAACTGTTATTTTAAAAGGTATTGTTAAATTAAATGCATGTTTATGTGTTTGAGTGTGTTATAAGGAAATAACTATTTCTTTTATAAAATTTTCAATATTCTGAAAATACTTTTTATCAATTTAAAAGTAGATGTATAATAAACATGAATGTATGTGCATAATAAGATCGATGGATTAAATATCAATATTGAATATTTAGTTTGCTGTTATGAAAATTTCACACACAATATTTATGTAAATGTTACAAGTTCTTATTCAAATATCCCTTGATGAAATGAGTTGCCTGTAATTAAAACTGTTTGAATATCATTCTGAAACTACTCATGTCTGTATTTACCTGACTAGGTAAATACATTGTAATTACAAATCTAAATGCAATTATTATCATTATCATCACTATAGATTTGCTTACTTGAATATGATTATCTAACTTCCTGCATATATACTTTTGAAAAAATAGTAACTACATACAGTTGTATAAATAAATTGATTTCGATTGCTGCAAATCTTATCTATTTACTTTTAAATTAGTTATTTTTCATAAGTTATTTCTGGCTTTGTTACCGAAATACGAAATTTACCAAATAAAC
>BMAW01084971.1:0-18946 GCA_019974015.1 Nephila pilipes | reverse complement strand
TCTGAATCATCGACTCGTTGCTGTTTTTGTTCCATCGAAAGCAATCGAGGCACCCACTTGGAAAAAACCTTTTTCACTTCACTTCAAAAAACCTTTTTCCTGGTCCGATCGACTTAAAATTTTGACACGTTTCAAGCAAAGGTTAGTACTCTAGAAAGACCTGGTTACTGGTTTACTACGAGTGCCATCTCTGGGTTAGTCTCGGGAGTTATTGATCGATGTGTTATTTATATATATATATGTGTGTGTGTGTTTGTATTTGTAACTTTAATTTGTAATAATTTCACTGAAAAAAAAAACTTAATTTCCTGATTTTTCCCATTCTCTAACTCAAAAGTAGAATTCATTCTTATTTTCTAATAGAATTCCAAATTATCCTTTAATTTATGCGATCACGCACTCATAAAATGTCTATGCTGGACTAGCGTTTCTCACGATCGAAGATAGGGATAATCTCTTGAGGATAACAATCTTGGGATCTGTAAGGATAATCCCTACTAGGCTTTTTGAAGCCATTTAAGTTCCTCAGAATCCCTACATCTTATACCCCGTGCATTACCCCGTGGTCTGAAGGAAACATTTGTATTAAAACGAAGGTAAGGAAAAACTCTATTCTGCGCTCTTCTGATAAAACTGTAACGACACGGAGCTGCGTCTCCCCTCTGATGGATATTTACTGCCTCTCTCTCTTAGCAAAAATAAATGAACGATCTCGAGTAAACCAAAGCGTTTTACTTGTAACTTAGAAGTTGAAATTCGTATCTTTACTTTTTTATTACTTACTATTTAAATTCTAAATACACACACTCACAGACATATATATATATATATATATATATATATATATATATATTTACATTCAACTCTTTTTTTACACGATAGATACGTTTCTCAGAAAACTGAGCGAAAAAAAAATTCGTGTAAAAAAATTCATGCGACGTATAGTAAAATTGGGGATATGTTCCACAACTTTAAAAAGTCAAGTAAGATGAAAAAACTCTAAATATTTTCTAAAAAAGAGTAATCAAAGGTAAAAAGAAGTAAAGTAAATTAAGTAATCCATATAACATAAGTTAAAAAACAAAAAACCTTAGTTAAAAAATTTCATTCATTTTTATTTTCTAATAAAAATGAATTTTCAATTCATTTTTATTAGAAAAAAAAAATTAAAATTAGTGTACAGTGAAAATTCAGCTCATAGAAACATGCAGCATATAAGAATACAAATTGAAATTAGAAATAAAACTACTAACAACTATTCATCCTTACTCGATAACAAGCATGAACGTTTATTACGATCTGGATCAAAAATGTTATCATCAATGGATCTATCAGATATGTCAAGCACAACTGTCGGTTTTGATTCAAATGAAAAATTTCATTCGTTATTAACGGGTTCTGTTGAGTTTTTTCCTTTTTTTTGTTTTTGTTATAAAGTTTGTTATAAGCGACTTTTTCCTTCTCTCAAGTTGCTTATATAATTCTTGATATCCTGTTACACAAAACTTAAGAATGCGTTGAAATTTTAATACATGCTCTATGTCAGGATCATGAGTAAGAAAATATTGTCCCATGCTTGTAGCAAATTTCAAGCCCTCGAACATTAAATCAGCTGTTAATAGCTGAATTTCACCTTCGACTTCGTCATTATCGACTTCTTTATTATCATAAACTGTCATAAATTCTATCACATCGTCCTCATTCAAAGGCTTTCTAGTATTAATTCTTCGATGTTTGCCGTTTGAATGGTGTTAAAACCTCTTCATTTCATAGCGTTGTAATTTCAGAGCACTCAGCTGATTTTTGAACTAAAAACTTTTCATTTTATTAAGTACTTTTCCCGAATGACGCAATTTTTTTTCCAGCAAGCATTTAAGATCGATTGGCGCAACTATTCGTTGACAAAAGAGGCATGCGTAATGCAATCAATAATCGTAAATTTTCTCCGTGTTTCCACAACAGTCAAATTTCTTTCTTCCACTGAGTCTATAATGTATTAAACTTTATACAATACATTTTAAATGCGGCTATAATACCCTGATCGAGTGGCTGACTCAAAGAGGTGGTATTAGGCAGTAAAAGCAGCATTTGAATATTTGGAAAAAAGTTTTGGAAGATTCGTGTTAGAATAAAAAAATCGTGTAAAAAAGAAGTTGTATATATATATATATATATATATATATATATATATATATATATATATATATAATACTATAAACATAAATAACAGAATCTTGTTTGTTTTACATAAACAGAATAATGGGAGGAAAGCATGGTTATAACATATTTACCGGTGTAATGGGTTTACATAGTGTAGAATTGAATAACTAGAGCTTCCTCCTCTCTCATCTGTAGAAATTCTAATCCGTCTTGTCATCGAGTCGAATTGAGCTTGGATGACAATTACGGATATACCATTCCATGCGGCTTCAGCCCTTTATTAAAGTGCATGAATGGTATTGGTTGGCGATTGATGTCACATCGATTTCTTTGAACTCTTGGACTCACCAGTCTTTTGTTAGCTTCACTCGCCGTCAGTTCGCGCTCGAAAATCATGCCAAAGCCATCTGTCCTTGCCCAATTTGGGTGAACAAACTAAATGACAATGCGCCAAAAGGTTACCAAGAACGCACTTTAGTTTGGTGAAATGGTTGATTGTTATTAAATTCGAGAATGTCTTCATAGTGCTAACTCTTTGTGCAGCCTGAGCTTAGAAAATGGTCACTACAAGGTTTTAATCATGATCTATTGTCGAGAAAAGCATTTTAAGGGAAGTTCCTCTCCTTCTAACCCTCTACATCCTACTTTAAAGAAGATCTGTGTGTCCGAATGAATTAATTTAATGTAGTCATTGCAAGAAAAAATGAATCGTGGGTTAGAAAGTGAATTCTAGCTAGCTACTCATTCTTTCGCAGCTTCGAATGAGCTTCTTACTCATTCTTTCGCGGGTTAGAAAGTGGAATCCGTGACCCTCGGGCTGTTAGTTCTGCAAAACTGAATTCTGACTATTATCCCGTGGCCTACTTTTAACCTTCCCAAACTATGGTGGAGCAGCTTTAAATTGAAAACGTATTAACATTACACCAGAAACAAACAAAAAAAAAAGTTGATGGCTATAGACCTTGTCATGTTGAACCACAGTTAAGTGATGAGAACGACACCTGAGCCAAAATTCTCCAACTTCCTCACCGGAATGAAAACTTTGAACCAGATAGGTTTGACGCATACTTGCTCATCAACACCGCCATACGATCTGAACTCTCTACTCTTTGGCTTTAAGATCGTTTCTTTACCAACCAAGGTACATAGTCTCTAGAAGTGATGTAATAGTTCGTTTAATGATGTCTTACTCTGACTCTTAAAATAAGGTAAAAAATGTCCTTTTTGGGGATTTGATACCGTTTGAAATCAAAAATAGTACATATTGACGCACTTTTTCTATTCATCATAAATCAACAATTTTTGCTCATTTTAATATGAATCTTTTTGCAATTTTGTATAATAGAGTGTAAAGTTTAAAGTACTGGATCAATTTTTGCTATTACATCAATAATATTTTTTTGTAAAGAACGTGAAATATGCATACAAAAATTTAAAAAATAAATTAGCTGACCATCTGCTATCCACAAGATAACATTTGAAAGATGTACAGTAGAACCATCATTCTTATACCAAATTAAAACTAAGTAATGTCTTTATTCTGCAAACTTAAAATTTTAAATTTATCTCCCATTTAAAAATAACTGAAAAATTTAAATATGTCATAAAATTTGGAGCTAGTAGCATTTTTTTTTTTTTTTTTATCTATCATGCCATAAACTAAAATCTTATCATCCCGTTAACAAAACTGAAATTCACAGAATAAAGATCTATAAGTACAACATCCATGTAAAATTTTAAAACTCTAAATGCAAAACCTTTTTTTTTTTAATCCTGTGGGGAAGTGTGAAAATACGAAACTGAGAAAAAGCGATTTGTTTACATTGCATTTAATGGAAAAAGTCGCTTTTAGCAATTACATTTTTTACTGCACAGGGCATAATAATTGTCGGATTTCGATGCGGTTTGCTTTAAAATGCTCTCAACTTTCCACAATGTGTATTTTTTTTTTTTTTTTTTTTTTTAAAAAAAAATTTAAAAAAAGAATTTTTGAAAGAGCAAAGGTACTAAGTCCCCTTAACTGTATTTTCAAGACTGGGAGATAATTATTGAATAATTTAAGGAGTTACTCTTATTGTAGATTCCCTGAATGAAAAATACTGCTCCAAAAGGTTAGTTTTAAGAAAATACCTAAACCCATAATGATGGCGTTGAGATATTGCCGTGGCTGGGTAGTTGCGTTAAATAACATGAAACCATATTGTTATGCACAAAATATTTTTAATTAATTTGAATAAATATAGATTATATTTACAATAAAATAAACTCCCTGTAGCATTTACACTTGATAAAGCAATTTAAGTTATTGTCCACGTACTAGCTGCGCTCTAGAATATAAGATCAATTGTTTGCAGTGTCCGTGCACATTTCTACTCTAGCTAAGGTAGGAGTCCCTTCCACTACAGAATTATTCTGTGGTATGAAATTGGCCACACCTCTTGAAAACCACACGGGACACAATATTTCCTGTTGATTGGTTGCCTATAGCTTATAACCCTCCCCTATCGAGTGTAAATACTTCTATGATTTGTTGCATTGAGATTCAATAAATTACAAGAAATTTTCAATTAGGAAAATCAAATTAAATTTTATTCTATAATTAGAATGATTCAAAAATCCATAATTATTACGAATCTATAGAGGAAACTATCACGCATCTTCAACTAAAGATTAAATGAAATTTTTGCCTTTCTCAATAACTCCAAAAAGAGGATCCGAGTCAGGAACAAACTTATTCACTGGGTTCAAGTCCATTAACAGTTATCCAATGATCTCTTAGCCTTCTGGAACCAATGTTGTGTGCACAATATGCTAGTAAACCTTCAAACTCCTCTCAGCATTTAAACACATCCAATCTCGCTATCTCTCTGATCCTCTTTCTATTCACTACATTTCTAAGCCTATAATAATTCTAATATACATAAACCACGGTTTATTCACAAGTTGTGGTTCTCAAATCAAATAATAGCGCAGAGTAGTCGAAAGATTAGTTGAAAGCAAATATGTGTGAGAACTTGCAAACAAGCAGTTATTATTGTTTCAGCTATTGGTCTACAGTCACTCCAACTGGGAATGGAAATGACATCTGCAAGAACGTAGCATCTGCTGCGGGGTCATCAATTTATAATCATTAATTGATTCATCAATATGAAGTATCTTTAATCTTTTGACAGATCCCCACTCTACATTCTTATCATTTGATAAGATAACTGTATCTTTTTGGTATGTTAAAAAATATTTTGAATTAATTTTTCTTATAGACTCTAAAAATATCTTCTCAATTTCTTTACGCAAAGGAATAATCTTATGCCGAAAATTATCAGATATTTCACCATTTTTATGTATCAAATCTTCAAGGACATTGATCGATAAATTCTTGTAAATATTATTTAGTAAACCAATCTTAGTTTCATCCAAAGATAAATGCTTGGTTAAATAAAGAATATCAAGCAAAGTATTGGAATCAAAACTTCTATCAGGAAGGATATTCAAATTTATAATCATTAATTGATATAATTATCAGGAAGGATATTCAAACACACAAAGGAGTCTGAACTGATATCTTCCAAATTAATAGATTCCGGGAATGAGTTTTTATCTATTCTCAGGTATCTTATCCTAGGAAAATTATACATTGAGCTATCAAATTCAGTGGTTAAGCTAATAGATTCAGTGGTTAAGCTAATAGGTTCAGTGGTTAAGCTAATAGGTTCAGTGGTTAAGCTAATAAGTTCAGTGGTTGAGTTTTCTTGCTGGGAACTTCTTGGGACTTGTGTACTGAACTTAATAATAATAGAATGGGTTCTATATCTTATTAACCATAAGATATTAACTATAAGACCATTTTGGGCGATTCGCTTTCTACAGAATTATTCTTCTATAAGATCATGTCTTGACCGTAAAGTTCGAGGGAAACAGAAATGTCAATTCAACCTTCACTCAGATCACTGCTGGATTTAACCAGGATCTTTGTCCTATATAAGGGGCACCACTAACGAATTTTAGCGTGGTAGCTGCAATATAATTGAAGAGAGGGAATTCTGAAGGCGAATATCAATTTATTACAATAGTTGTTCCACACCTTCTCAAAAAACTGTTCTAATCTTCATTTTTTTAAGGAAAATAACATTGATTTAAAATATTTTATCTTTTAAATTCAAAAAGATCTAATCAGTATTCCAATATCATATATTCAAGTTGCTTGACTGAATGTTTATTAACATTGCATTTAGAAGCAACGCAAGAATTATTGGCGAAAGTCATTGCAATTTTGAATCTCAGTCAAATGATAAGGATGACACCTAAGTTGACAACCCACTCTCTAAACTTCCACATCAACCCAACGGGAGGATATTGAGATTCGACAGGTATAACGTGTATCAGCACTGACCCACGATCTGTCTTTAGTTGGGAGAGGACTTGAACCCACGACTTGACTGAAGCAAAGCTGCTCATGAGCTCGTGACCATGACCATCCGGTTACCACGACCATCATATTTTTAGGAACAGTTCTACAGCGATTTAAAGTAAAATATGAATTTTAAAACGAAATAATCAGTATTCAAATATCACATGATTGGAAAAGCTTTACAATGGTAAATGACATTTTCTGCTGTAATTCAAATGTCTTTTCTTAAACTAAACACGACAATTTTTCGAAATAACTTTTATAAAGCACCGTGTCCTACAATTTTATCAAAAGAAGTTTTTTGACAGTTCACATTTTTATTTTCTAAAATAACGAATATAAAAAATTCTTGTTATGAAAAAACTAATGTTACATGGGAAACAAAATTTTATTCTTTTAATACATTTTTCAGGAACTGATAATTCATCATTAATTGTATTAAGAATGGAATTGCGTATAAAAAGCACAATTTGTGACCATGACCACCCGTATGTGAGAGGTCTACATTTCAAATTTAGTAAGATTTATATTTTAAGTATGAAACACATATAGGTACATAATATATGTCATTTTAAGGTAGGGATGAATAGTAGGGTCCATTTTTTTCACAGGTGGTGGCAAAATTGGTCTGCAAAGACATGGAAGATTGATTCAACAAGTTTAGGAATATATGCTCTGTTGCAACGTTATAAATGCAATTCTACCCGAATCTTCTTTCAAAGATTTATATTAACCTGGCGTTTGTAATCGAAATATCACAATTCAGTCAAATCCCTCCGACTGCTTATCCCGCGATTTCCACGTGAAACTAAAATTGTTTTTTTTGTACCTAAAATTCGTTTTACTTAGCATTTGTTCTGTTGATTTGAATCAATATTTAAAAATATTTCAAACTAAAATTATACTACATATTTGCACTCCGAAATATATGTAGGTTTCAAATTCGTAATAAGAAATCCGCAATTTCGAAAATAGTTTTATTAAAAAATTGATCGATCAGAAGGTTAACATAGCCAATTTAGTCTGTCATTTATCAATATTCCATTGCACATTTAATCTATGCATGTTCTCTCAACTTACGCGCGTTTAGTCACGTGGTAATAACTAGTTATCAATCGAAAACTACTTTTATTGGCAATAAAAATCGCATCCGCAAACGATCTAGATTTTTTTTTTATTTACACTCTGAAATTCATATAGTTTGAAAGTTCCTACCGCTATTCCGTGACTTTTCAAAGACGTTAGAATATCTTAATTGGAAAGAGTTACATACGCAAAACCTAAGTCCAATTAAAAGAAAGGGGAAATGACGATGAGTGAAAAAAAAAATTCTCATCTCCAATTCACTTTGACGAATATTGAATAAATTCTTTCTCGGAATCCTCCCCCATTTGATACATGGAAGGTCGGTCGTTTGATTGCTTTCTTTATTTCTTTCTTTTTTGAGTGACTTTTCAGGCTTGCGGAAACGCTTAATGAGATAAGACAACTTAAAGAGAAAGTACTTCGAATTCTCTGAAAAACATTATTGCTAGCAGAGGCTTGAAGGATACAGTATATTCATTAGTAAGAGATTAATTGCTCTTTAAACATAAAATGAGATTCGCTTTGTTCAAATAGAATCGTTGGGAGTGATTATGATGATAGATGTATCGATTTTAAAGAGCAATTGTGTAGGACTGATCTTTATGATATTCTCTCTGATGTCATGTAGAAAATTCTAAATTGATTTTCAAGCTTTTACTTTTATTAATTTTTTGCTTACGATCGAGTTTAACAATCAAACGAATTCTTAAAGTGTGGGTACCAATAGATTCATCTATATTTTTTTTCTAAAAATCTTTGTACAAGATGCAGTTATTTAACAAATTTTATTTGCTACATATGCTATGTTTACATAATAAATTTGTAAGATTTATGATATTTTTTAGTATCTGATTTTGTAACCAGGTACACAAAGAACTGTATTTATTAAATTATTCAATTATTTTTCTTTGTTTATTTAATATTTTTCTATTTACACGGATTTAGAATATTTATTTTATTGTAGTTTATGTAACACATATTCATTTATATTTATTGTAGTTTATGTTACATATTCATTTATATTATAAATTATGTAAATAATGTTTTGACTAATGGAATTCCTTTGTAATAGCATTTCAAATAAATATTTTTTAATTACTCTCAGCTATTCCAATTCGGATACATCAGAAACCATTTTTAAGTAGATTTCTATTAGGCGAGAATTATGACAAAAACTGAAACATTTCGAGAAAATCTGAAATTGGCGTAACTCAAAAGTTTGTCATTGAAATTAAAAAATATATATTCATTAAATTACAAATTTGGTAAATTTTATGTTAGAATTATTATTTATCCGGGATTACGATACATAACTTCAGATTTTAACATAATGTTGCCATTCATTTCAAATTTCATAAAAAGTCTGAAGCACTTTAACGTCCCAATCTGTTCTTTGTTTGATGTGAAAATTAGCGAGTAGAATTTATGAAACTGTTGAATGAAAGGGATATGAATTCTATGGTGTCAGTGACTTGTCCACGACTTCTTTGACAGAGTAAAAGAATTTACATAACCTTACAGTGGATTCGATTATCTTCTTTCAAAATCAGTCAGGTATTGGTCTGATGTGTATTAAATGGGCCGCAGCTCAAAATCCATGATAGCCTGATGTGGAATTAGGAGAGTGGACACAAGTGTCGTTTTCATAAGTTAGTTCAAAATTATGAGGTCCTTCTCTAGTAGCTGTCGTGTACCTTCCAGTTTAATGTTAATAAGCAGAACAAAAAGATATTTATCTCTATTTAAGATGAAGAAATATTTCATAAATAATTACTTGACGAATAAAGAATATATAGCTTTTCTTGTAAATATTTCTCAAAAACATTAAAAAAAAGCAAAAGAATATATTTAATATGAATGACGTAAAACTTATCGATGTACTTTCGACAGAGATGCTTTCACTACAGGGTTTTTTCTCCTCGAGACAGTAGAGATCCGTTGACCTTGAGTTGACGGCGGCGTATCGAACTTCCAATCTTTGTCTCCGAAGAAAACTTGTCCGATCTTGCTTGTTGACGCCTTAGACAGCAAGCCAAAAAGGAATTCTCTGTCGAGTCAGTTTTTTTGAGGGGTTTAACTTTTGTCATCGAAATTGAAGAGAGTCGTCGCATGTTTCTCCTCCATTATCATCATCATGATACGAAGAAGATATTTCTTAATAAAATTTTGAGAAGGTTGTATCTCCATCCATCACTGCAATTGATATGCAACTCCTTCCTGTTGTATTGAGTATCGTTTGGATAGATTCTATTGATGCCATCGCTGGTCTCCAGTTATGAAGGCATATCTATTTTATGCATGCACCGTATCCAGTTACATCATTAGTCATGATTTATGAGTGAGTATCTTTGTTAGACACACAGAGTCAAGTTTGAGCCTGGGGCATACGCAGGCAGTAGTTCTAGGCAGCGCTCTTTTATCTGGTGTTCAAATCCTACAAAGTTACTCCATGACAAAGAGATGGGTTGACATTGATTGACGGTGGTGATTCGAATTCCCAATCTTTGGAAATTCGAAGAAACTTCGTCCGGTTTTGTTAGTTGACCCCTGAGACAACAAGCCGAAAAGGAGTTTCCTGTCGAATCAATTATTAAAGGTTAACTTCCATCATCGTTGTTGAAGAGAGACGCTGCATACTGTTTTCTCATTAATGACATGAATGTTTTAAAGTACATAACAATAGATGAGTGATCCAGTTGGGGTTCAATCAAAAATCCTTTGTAAGGATTAATAGTAGTTGTGTGTTATATGAAAATAGCGTAAGAGTTCTCATGTTGAGAGGAAGTAAAAAGAGAAAGGAACCAGTTCTGTAATCATTCTCGAACCTGAGTCATGGTTCACAATGACGAGGTTAATTTCCTCGTGCTTTCGCGTAACTGTAGAACGCCCTTATTACATACCAAATATCAAAGTAAAAAATTTCGAGTTACATTTGTTTCTTCCAGATACAAATACATCAACAAAGCGAATATATTCAGCATTTAACAGTATTCGAGCTTGCGAAAAATTTAAAGTTTGCAATTATTTTTAAAAAAAACTGAGAGTTGCATTTATGTAAAAGTTGCAAATTTCAGAAATGTTGAACATTTCTTTTTGTGCATTAATCATCTAAACAACTTGAGATTGTTTTGGATTTCCTGATTTGACTTTTATGTGCTGAAACTGTTGCATCAAACACTTTTAAAGGAAAACGAGGAAATAAAATACACTCAATAACATTGAAAATAACGTACCAAGAAGGAAGCGAGCTACAATAGCTAAACTTGAAAAGTATTTGAATGGTGTTCAATATAAAAATTATCGAAGTTTGGTGCCAATGCGCTTGACCACACATCCTACAGCGGCGCTGCAATCAGGAAATGGGTCCTGTATGAACCGGCGCAAAGCGGATTCATAAACGTAACGATCCCATTCCGACTAAACTAAAAATTATATGTATAATGAACTATAAAGGAGTAGACATTGTTTTTACAATTCGTTATAAATTCTACTTTTACTTACAATCTCGTGTTTCATTTTTTCTGAGTTTTAGCTTCACTTTTTATTGATGAATTTAATTGCATATGACTTATTTTTCTAATTATTTAAATTTGTTAATGTATCTACATAAATCGTTCCTTAATAAATTTTAAAAAACCTTACTTTTATACATTTAATAACTACTGGTAACTTAAAAATAATGATAATAAAAAAAGGAAGTTACTTCAGATGTAACTTCAAAAGATGTAACTTAAAAAGATGTAACTTCATTTGTGCACTTATGTTATTCTAATAACTGGACTTCTAACTGAACACTTCGCTTGATGGAATTGGACTCCTAACTTCATTCGTGTATTATTACTATTTATATTTATATTATCATATTAAATTACATATTACATTATATGTTTCATGTTACGTTACATTTGATACTTACATTATCATACTATTGCTTATATTAGCTACATTTAGGCTTTATAAAGATTATCGTTTGGTAGCCCTAGGTCGCATGAAAGCATTTTTTTTGCAAACTTTGATTGAAACGAAATGAAAACTAATATTTTTTTAAAGAAAATAACCCCATATTTCCCAAAAAAGACAACTTTTACGATGAAAGAATGATTACTATGGGCAAGTTAGTGATTCAGACACATGGTCAACGGCAAAAATGCTGTTATTAAACATTACTTTAATAGCGTTATTATAGCATCCGTTTAAGGTATCCACCTACCTTCGAAGATGATTTTTTTTTAAATAATTTGAAAAATAATTTTTTATATGCATTATTCTATAAGATATGGCTAAAAACTTAAAATAGAATGTAAAATTTGCATAAATTAATAATTGTTTTTATATTTCATTTCAAAAAATACGTAAAAATAGCAGTAAAATGGCACTTGTGCAAAACACCAAAATTGAAATTTAAATATAGATATTTCAATTCTGTAAATTTTATTATGATGAATTGAATCTAATTTAGGACTTGTGCCTCTCTCACAATTCTAACCCAGAAAATTAAATATTTATAGGAAGTCGTACTTTAACATAGAGAAAAAACGTACAAATTTGTTATAAGTTATGACTTTTACCATCAATAAAATGCAAAGTAATCATATTATAACAACAGGAGAGGTTCAAGTCCTGAATTCACTTTCATAGAGTCACAATGAAAGTTTCATAACATTATATACATAACTTTTTTCAATACGATGTTTTGCGCTGAAGCAAAATATGAAAATCTTGATTTTGAGAAAAAGCTGAAAATACTTTTCGACCCAGAAACTTACCTAATTAAATAAACATTTAACATTAAAAGGCCCCTGATTTGTAAAGTTCTCTATCTGTATTACTTAAATAAGTTATCTTTTTCTTCCTTGTGGTCTTTAAAACTTTTCTACGCTCACATTTAACAGGTGTTGTATAAAGCTTCAATTCCCTGATTCGATTGTAATTCGATTGTAAAGGGATTCAATTTTGTATCCCTTTACAGTGAAGTAGCCCAGATTTTCAATGTTCAGCTTATTTAAGACTTTTAAGCAGCCTTGCTTCGTTAAATTGTATAATTGCATCATACGCACCCAATTTCACAATTTTCAAACAAACAAAATCTTTCTTTGGTACTCTTTATCATATTACACCATTAAAAGATCCATTTGCATTTTGGGTCTTCGGAAATTCATCTTACATGTTGGAAGATATTTTGATGGCGGTATTATGTAAATTATCAATGAGAAACAAACATTAAGGTTCCATTTCCGGTAGCAGAATGCTACTTTCAGTTCTAAAATTTGACACAGACTATAATTAAAATGCTTATGATTCAAGTTCTATGTAAGATAGAAACAAAATTGAAACTGTTCTAGAAAGTTAAGAAATCCGGCTTTAATAATAGCTCATAAATAAAAGAAAAATCGACTTTTTGACCGAAAATCGCGTTTTAAAGGTAGGCGGATACCTTAAGGCAGAAATATTCCTATGACCGGAATTTAGAGAGTTATAAGAAAATTTATAAACGCAGACCAGTCTGAGTTTTGTTCTTTCATTAAGAACCATAAAAACTGAACGGCGATGAAAAAATACCGACAATTGCAATTTCTGTGAAATTATTACACGAACTCAGACGAATAGGCTTTTAAATAAAAGATGCTTTCTGTCCAAAATGCTAATTGTGGACAATATATTATAAAGAAAATGTCTGAAACTTTTTGTACAAAAATAGAAATTTCAGGAAGCATTTATTTGAATCCTTATTATGGCAAATTTACTATCATTAACAAGGTATTTTTTGCAAGTCTTTCAGGGAATACTGTCTAGACACTAACTTATTAGCATATTTACTAAAAATATTTTGGAAAATTTTTGAAAGATATTCTATTGATTATAAAAATAACACAAATTATTTAAATTACTTTGGGCACTTACACACATCATCCAAAAAAGTTGCATTTAAAAGGAACAGTCATATTGAAATGATATATTTGAAAGTAAGTTAATACTCACCAAAAGCAAGAAAATATTTTAAATGAAAGTGGATATGAAAAAATTTATTGGTTAAAAATGAAATCATTATGAATCTGAACAGGATGTTGGGCCGCCATTATTTCTAATACATTCTGCTACACGTCATGACATAAAGTCGTAGACGTTCTTAACTGTGTCTTGAATGAATTTATCTCATGAAGATTAAATTTTAGCATGTAGATCTTACACATTTTATTTTGGAGTCTTTACAGAACGGCCTATGGCATTTCATAAATTATGATAGGTCTGACGTTTCTGTTGTTCTCTCAGCCTAGTATCTATGGATGCGAGGCAAACTCTTGAGATGTCAGGGGGAATGAACAAGAACGTTGTCTAGTTGAAAAAGAGAATTGGGATAGGCGGTTTTCACTAAAGGAATGATCACATGTCGAAGAACATCTCTATCCTACCTTGGGGCGTTAAAGTGACTCTGATAAAGACCAACGGCGATCAGCCCTCAGAGGAAATTTCCCCACTACTTACCATTACACCCTACTGTCTAGATATATAATGAGAGACAACAAATCGACCATCGTAGACCTGGACGCATTGTCTCCACATACGCATGTGGTTATCTCCTTCAAAGCAATTTCCTTACTAAAGATGATCCGCAGCTATTCCGAATGCCATCAAGATGCTCTTTCGTGGCACCGTTGCAGTCTCTGGTAATGTTGTTGTGTTGACAGGGGCAATCTCCGTGATGGTCTCTGTGCAAGCAATCCAGAAGCATACATCCGTCTGCTAATAGTACTGGCACTTACAGGATGATGCAGAAAGGACATCGTTGTTTGTGCAATGTCCGGAATTGCCACAGTTGACGAGCTTCGCGGTTGTCAGACAATTCTTTTTATCATCCCCACTCTCCCTGAGTCTGCTTGTCGTGAGTGACAACTTGATAACAATCTTATACCCAATTCCGCCAAGCAGCATGAAACTATAACGTCTGCGTGACCAATTTGAAACGCAAAACGACGGGATGACCATACAATTCTATGATGCGATTCTCCTCAAATGGTCCAACTCTTCAAATGGCTGTCACTGTCTTTGCAAAGGCATTCTAAGCTTCTAAGCGAAAAATTAATCCCGAACACACCAGTTAGAATCAAAATTACGCACTTTAGGAGAATCTTCTAAAAGTTCCGTAGTGCCTCGGTAAGGCACGTGTTTGCTGACATCATCTGCATCGACGCTGCTGACACTTTAATCACTTGCATGTCTGACAAAGACGAGCAGTTTTATAATTTACATTTATGTAAGTTACTTCCTTCTGGATGCAATTTTTTTCGTTAATAAAACCAAAACCAATCATGTTTGGTATTGATTAAACTTTTTATCTTTGTCTTGTTCTGTGAAGATAGTTCACTTCTGCTTCATTTATACCATCTAAATACAGAAATTGGGAAACTACTATCTCAAGGCCGTAAGTTGAGGCTCATATCTGAATGAAAAAGAAAAGAAAAGAGATTTAATTCTGAATTTAGTTCGTTAACACGCACACAAAGAGAGAGAGAGAGAGAGAAATGTTACATTATTTTAAACTATAATAAATCAGATTCTAATGGTAGATTGCATGCAATTAGATTATTTAAGTACCATTTCTTATTATGATATTGCGTTAAGACAAGTAAAAGGACTTATTAAGTCTCATACACTATTTTTAAAGACTTGGTAGGATAAAATCCCCAATCAAATAATTTTCCTTTTATAAATGACTTTGGTTTAACCCTATACGAATAATTTTATATTATACTCTATTTTATTCTCTAACTTGATGTTGAATTTTAAATTATTTTAGATAGAAAAATTTAGGTGTCTTATCCTTGTTCTTAGCACAATATATTCCATGAGGATTCAGTGACAAAAATTACCCAGCGAATCAAACATCAAATAAAATACATATTTTCCCTTCTTTTTGTATGGTGCTATGACTTCTATAGAATAGTGATATCAACTTACCTTAGAGGTGCTATCGGATTTCTCACAGAGGTGCTTTTTAAACCCAACTTGTGTACTATTAATTTTAGTTGAAATAATTGGTATAATATGAAGCGAATTAGTTTACTGAATATTCGATAGATACCCATCTCAACAATATGAAGGAGAAGGGTACAAAATTATGGGTACTTGAGACAATCTAGTTTCGTCAACGACGATGAAATAATAAGGATAACATCTGAGATGGTGCCGTATTCACCAAATTCTCAAATCACACCATTTCGAGAGCATTTGAATTCAACATTTCCATTAATCTTCTGTCCATGATAGCTGAATGATCGTGATGACTAACTTCATGGCCGGTAATAATAATAAATTTTGATATGTCTGTAACGGGCTATAATACCCCTGCCTGTAATACACTAAGCCGTAATTAATTAAAAGCAACCAAACAAAGCGCTCAAAAGTCTTTTGACAAAACTATTTTAAATTATAAAACGTTCTACCGACTATTAGCCACCTAAGGGGCTATTATTTTAGATGTGGCGTTTTGACGTACCAGATCACTTTTCAATTTGCTTTAATTTTAATTACATTTAGTTTAAATATATTTAATTTAATAATTTATCGTTTCCTTTAATTTTAATATCGGAAAAGTTTATTATTGTCTATATCTCGTCATTTTATCGTTTACTTTAATTCTTATATTTAACTAATAATTTAATAATAATTATAAAAAGACACACCTTGGGTAGCTGAAACTGTTCTTTGTAAAACTTTGCA
Source organism: Nephila pilipes (assembly GCA_019974015.1). Taxonomy (NCBI): domain Eukaryota; kingdom Metazoa; phylum Arthropoda; class Arachnida; order Araneae; family Nephilidae; genus Nephila; species Nephila pilipes. The sequence goes on along the minus strand of BMAW01084971.1, from coordinate 2,574 downwards.
TAGAACTTTTTATAATTGAAATTATTTTTGCTCATATAATTAATATTACAGAAATTGTCAGATGATTACGTGGAAGGAAATATTTTATCCTTATGTTATAAGCAATTACGAAAAAAATGTAAACTTTAAACGATCTAAAATATTTTGACAAAGAGTTTTTTTTTATTGCATGTGAATATTACACAAACTTATACAGCAAACCTATTTTTCAATTGTTTCTGGCATTTTGTTGCAGATCAGTTTTCGGGCCTTTATGTTTCAAAACTACTTCGCATTTCTGGGAGAGACGTGGAGTCTGTTTTAATTTATTTATGTTACCTATAACTATATAGATTTCCATTCATGGATTTATGCGTGACGTAAATAGTTGAGAATTTTAAGATAAAGCTCCCTGATAGCCTTATTTAACACTTATCACAAATGTTCTATTAGATTTAAGTCTGTAGTTTTAGTAGGTTATTTTAAGGCTTTAAATTTTTTCGACGTAAATATTGTTGAATACTTGACATGGCTGTTGTCATTATCATGGTATAAATACTACTTTTCCGGTATATTTTTGTAATATAAGGTACCACATGTTTTTCTAGTGTATTTTTGTTCAAAAATCTATTCAATGTACCATTTATTCGACGAAATAGTCCAACACTTGAAGAAAATAAATACTCCCGTATGATAACAAATCTTCCACGTTCTATCGCGGTGGTAAAAACATAGCAAGAATTTTTTTTCCGGATGATACGTAATGGAAGGCGTAAAGCGCTCTGTAATGGAAAACATAAAGAGCGAGTTCTCTTACACATCCTCATTTCTCCCGTGGATTTCTAGAGAATGTACGTCGCCAAGCCTCCTGAAACCCACCACACCAGACTGAACGTCCATCAGCCCCGATACACATCAGGTCTTTAATGGTAGTAAGGCTAATCATGTCGTTTTCTGCAAGTTGTGAGTTCGAATCTGGATGCTACTAAAGATCCACCATGCAGCGGAGCTGATGCCCTTTGAATCTGGTCGATGTTTCAAGTCCTCCCATCACGTGGTGTGGAAGTTTGGAGAGTGAGGTGCCAACTCGGGTGTCGTCCTCGTCACTTGACCGAGGTTCACAATAACGAAGTCCGTCGCCTTTGGACCTCCGTGTTATTTCTCAGTGCGCTGTTAAAGAAGTCACATAAACGCCGAAAAACGTTCAATAAATAAACGATTTTAGTTTTCTGTTTTGTGACATCCACTAATAGGGAAAAATCACATATTATTTACTTAAATAGCAATTTTGCTATGATTTTATAGCTTGATTCTTAAAAAAGAAGACTGCTTTGGCGCGAATGTTTTCTCGATTTTGGTGAAGGACCTTGGTGAGCTTGGAACAGATTCGATATGGGTATCATCAACTTCACAGAAATTTAGTCGGTTTAGTAATACCGGGACAGTAGTTAGGTGCTTTTACTCATGAGTAGTTAGTCGTACGCGGAAATGAGTCACTCCTCATTAGAAAGGAAAGCCTCTTTTTTTTTTCAAGCAGTTGAGGGACTTCTTGAATGATATTTAGAAGGGTTGTTTTTCCAGCCATTACAACAATTGGTGTACATCCCCTGATGTATTGAGTGTCTTTTTGAAACGTTCTTATAGATGTACGTCATTGACGATTTCTAGCTGAGATGGCAAGTCTATGTGACGCATGCATTGTAGCCAGTTATATTACTAACCAAAATGCTTCTTTGGAATCCTGATACCGAATAAAGAACTGCAAACAGGAGCAAAATATGGACCCAACTCGCCGTCCCAGATATATGAAGCGGCAAGTATTCAAAGGATGTTATAGGTAAGAATTCTTCTAAGCCGAATCGCCATTCTTTTCAATGCATCGAACCACGTAATCCATTGCTCATTAATTTTTACTACATTGTTTTAAATAGTTCTACATAGATCTGAAACTATTGATTCCAGGAGCGTAGCGAGAAATTTTTTCATATATAGGCCTGAGGTTCTACCTCTTAAACTCAAATTAAATCTCTAAATTAATTTCAAATTTCATTGTTTCTTTTTAAGGTGAAAAGAACGTTCCCCCCCGCTTAAAATAGAAATATAAAAAAAAAAAATCAGTGTAAAAAAAGTTTCAGTTTTAGAATTTCTTTTTCTATACAACAATCCTTATGGGGAGTTATTACTCTCCTATCCCCCACCCATCTCTACGCCACTGTTTGATACTCTTTATAGAATCAATAATTTCAATTCCTTATTTTCGGTTTGTTTGCCAAGTTTGGAACAACTTGTAACAACTTCGAGCTACCAAACTGTTTGAACTATTTTCAATATCAATATTTATTGAACTAAAAATACTTCAAAACTCTACTCATGTCGTGATCATAGTCGTGACGAAGAAGTATAACTAGGCACGACTAACAAGGGCTCTGCATAGTTTGACGAACCAAGTGATAGAGAAGAAAAAAAAAAAAAAATCAGAAGATTAATTGAATCATCTTTCTCAATATTTATCAGTTATATTTAATTAGATTAAGAATTCTTTATCATTAATGTAAAATATGTTTGACAATTCGTTATAAATATTCATTCCCCCCT
>BMAW01084961.1:0-33579 GCA_019974015.1 Nephila pilipes | reverse complement strand
TTGACGTTGAAGTTCAGGGCTAGAAGGCGCAGGCCACGCTCTCAACTAATCGACGAAAATAAAGTCTCTGGAAATGTTGGTGTTTATAGAGGTAGAGAATCTCTTGAGTTTGAACTGGGCCAAACTTGAGGATTGGATTGAGAGAAGCAACTAAGTAGACAGGATGTTTGAGTGAGAGATCATGCGGCCTTCACAGTCTAATCAGATCTCCTTTACATATATTCAACGTTCTGACATGATACCCAACTTTGACGGTAAAATCGGCAATCCAATAAACAAATTCAACTCGCCACGTTTAGAAAAAACGTCATTGAATTCCATGATAATTTTGAATCATAATATAGTGCGGAATATGTCACCTCGGAAAGTATGTTCCATGTGATTAGCCGCGATATGACAACCATTGTTCCCGCTCTCAGCATTCTGGGCATGATTGCAAAAAATACTTCCTACAAATGCAAATATGTCAAAAATCTAAAAATATACAAAAATTACATTTTTGTACCTTTTAAAGAAGAACTTTGATATACTTATATTATCATACAGTGCATTTGAATTCAAATACCCACTGCAGCATCCGTCCACAAAACAACGCATTCGCCTCTTTGTGGATGAAGACTACTGCCTTGATTGTCCATTCTGATTAAGATCGAAGCATGAATTAGATGCTTCGTTGATAAACTGGGATTTTAAGTCTTTAAATTTTAAATATCAACTGTTTAAAATTATAATTATATTTCTTCTTGTGTTATAATACTAGTAAATGAATTTTTACCTATTAAAATTAAAATTCTGTCAATTCATGGAAGAGTTTATTTGCCCTCCAGCAGTGCCTTTGCGTCATTCCTGATCTTAGCCGCGTATGTACCCTTACCGTAGTATGCGACTCTGTCAGTCCATCGGGTCGAGGTACAGCTTTCTCGAAACCAATTTTATTTCAGACTTGGAGAATGTTGGATCCTGAGATTACTTTGATCAGAAATTTCCGTTCTTCGTCAATTAATTTAACCTCTTTGGTTATCTCTTCTTAGTTTTCTATCTCTGCATCCGATTCGGTTTCAATCATCATAAGCTTCATTTAATCATAATTAAATTTATTTACACTATCTTCCTACCATTTAATTGCTGCCATATATTTTTACATTTATGGCTTTCGATAACTTTGCCTATCTTTCAGGAATTAAAACGCGATATCCATAGGCGAAAGTATCCCTAATAATATTCCCTTTTTCTCATATCTACTTTCTTTACCTGTTGCTTTGAATCCCACAAAACGGTTGATCCAAAGTTCTAAATGTCGTACGGTTGGAGCCTTCCACCATACAATTCAAACGAGGGTTTCTCCGATTTATAAGTGTTACTCTGATTCCAACGTATGCAAAGCATGCACTGCCCCTCACCAATTTTGTTCCTCTCCTAATTTCTTGAATCCCTAAGCTGGTTCTACTTGCAATTCATTGCTGGAGATTAAAACGTCTAGCACGGCTTACATTCGTTCCTGGGTATACCGTTTGTTCTTTCATGTTTGATACAACCTTTACTTAAGAACCTTCTAAACTCTCGTTGACAGAATTCCATCCGTTATCATACGAATATTAACAATTTTCATTGTGCAAAATAATCTTTCTGGCATTCATTTTTAACCTTATAAACATTGCTGACTAGAAAACTTCCGATTTTCCCAGTAAGCATAGATACAAACTTTTCTAGAAAAATCAAATATGAAATGAACAAAAATATCAATTTGCCTCCTCTTGGTACTTGTTTGGATCTCGGACACTTACATCTCCAGTCTTAAAAGTTCTAAGTTTCCGCGATCTAATCTTTCCTATTGGTTCAGCTTCAAACCCTAACAAAAGCTTTCAAAGAATATTAAACACAGCTCGCAGTTTAATTCTTATGATCTTTCATGTAGACAATCCTCTAACGATAACTTTATAGTCTTTAAAATATAATCATGATAACCCAAACAGCTATCGTTTGCATAATTCCGAGACTGTTCTCCGAAGAAAGTCTGGTTGGCTTCTTTGTTTTATAATTACGCTCTTTGCCATTTTCGGATAATCTTCCTGCTTATAGTACGCTTTTTTATCCATTTCAGGACAATCAGCCCCAGCTTATAATAAAGACCAAATTAGCTGTTTGGCTGAAAACGTTTCTACCCTCTTTAGAAAAATCTCATTTCCGCCCATTCCTTCCCAGAATAGGATCCACTCAGCAATGCGGTGGCCCACCATCAAATTATATCGAAGCCTGGGTGAATATAAAACATCAGTTGATAACCATTTGGTCCCTCTTTGGTTACAATCAAAGTTACATTCCCCACTAAGAACTACAGGTCATCCCTTTAATTGCAGCTTTCATTTCTCCCTAGAGTCTGTTGAAATGTGGCAAACAGATCCGTTATTTAGAGGTAGAACTTGGCAGTATCAATGCCATACGTGTAACTCAGTATTTGTTCCCAAACTGGCTTCTGCAAAAAAAAAAACTAGCATAGATTTAGCTCTACCTTAGCCTGATTTCATTTAATCCTGCAGTTTCTAACAAAACAGCATTTTCCCAATTAAAACACTTTGTTTGGTTGTGATTTTCTGGCTGGCCTTTAGAGGCATTTGATCATACTTTTATCTTTACTTTTTTAATAAAATTAGGTTTACTATACCTTCCATAGCATGTTCAAAATTATATTTATATTATCTTTACAAAAGTTTTAGTCGGCTTCTCTGACAACATTCATTTAATACTGACCCAAAAAGATGAAGCCTAGAACCATCAAAACGATAAATTAACCTGTTCTTGGTATTCTCTGATGATAAATCTAATGGTGGAATGGTTACCTTCACTCAGGTATAAATTCTGACCAGCTGGGACAACTTCTTTGTATGAGCAGATCTCAATCTCGCACCATATGAGTTGATTTCCTTCTCCACAGGATTGAGATGGCAGTTGAAAAAAAACGCGTCAGTTAGCTCTACAATCCTGGGCTCTTGAACTTGGCTCAAAATGGTTTGAGCTTCTCCCATCATCTCTCAGGTCTTCCATGCCGCTAAGTAGCGGGCAGAGAAACTCCTGCATTTAGAGCGATGGGGAAGTAGAAAATAAGTATCTTCTTTGCTGCACATTCTGGATCTTCTTTGACTTCTTTCTTGGCGAATCATCGGCATTTCTCGACTTGCTGAACTGACGACAAGCCGCCACAGATCGCTTTTCCGCATCAGCGTACCGCTGACTGTCTCTTTCCACGCATGGCGTAATTGGAGTGCGTTCAGCATCAGTCTGGTGTACGTCTAAATGTGGCTCACTGATATTCGTTATTGATTCCTAACTTTACTCTGTTAATGGCACATTATTTTTTAAAATAATTTAAAGTACTGACGCAGTGGAATCTTGCCTGGGCCCAAACAGTGTTGGCGTACCACCTCTAAAGTGGGCTATTCATGAATTTAATTTAATATTGGCGTACATCAGCAGAGGATCATTCATAATTCATCTATATTTATTTTTTGCCGATTATTTACCCACGCCTTTGCAATACTAATATCGCTAAAACAAAAGCTCAACATTATATTGATGGTCTCATCGATCATGTTCAAAACAAAAATTTGGGATTGTTGTGCGTTCATAAACGGTATCTTCCCAAAAGCATCAGGCTTCTAACAGCCAGACTTTCTTGCCATATGAAGCATCCAGAAAGCAGCATGCAGTCAGTCGATCATTTCTTAAATATTTTATTCACAAAAAATGGTAGCCAGTCAATTCAGCAGGCACTGTTTCCAGGCTGGCTGGCCGGTCGGTCAGCCATCTCACCGTGTCAGTCTCTTCATATATTCGAAGTCTGCGATGATACCGTCAACTGACGGTTAAAATCGACAATCCAACCGAAAACAACTTCATATGACGGTAGAAAAAAAACGCCGTCAGTGCGTTTCCAGTGCGTACCAGATGCGTAGAATGGCAATCATATCAGGCGTAATTTCCCATGATTACGCGATATGACGGCAATGCGGCAAACAAGATTAAACTGGTCTGAACGTGGTTGAAAAAAAGATAAAAGTGTTTTGACAAAGGAAGTTAAAATAAAGAAAGGATCGCTGAATTATCCCCGGAACGTCATGTGTTTGCAAGATGATAAAACCCATGTGTTGCAAAAAAAAAAAGATCACTGAATACATCAGGAGGTCATGATGCCCGTATACCTGAAGAAGACGGTCTGTTCTGTCGACGAATTTTAGCTGCCAGATAACAGTACCCATTTTAGTCGCCTCTACGACATGCATGAGCTGCAGTGGGACTATTCTGTCATTCATGGTCCTCCTTGGGTCAGTTACGATATGTATACAAAAAACCTTGAGGGACTGTAAAATGGTTGTTACAGTCAGACGCAGGATTTTTCGTGTCTGTTCGACATATTTTCTGCAGTCAGTTGCACTGTCAGTAAACTCATCTAGTGAAGAGCTTATGCAAGGGGCAATTTGGTTTTCCTGCTTCATTACCAATTACATCTACAATATTATGATATAGTGTTTCAGTCATTCCTATTGTTTTCTATTAGATGTTTATGGCCTAACTGCCCTTTGTGGATAAAATGATTTGTGTTTAAATCATAACATTTCATAATTACAAACTGAAGAAAGATGAATACAAATATTTCGATACACAATCATACATGTTTTCATTGACTTCTTCAAGTCATATGTGAAAAATAGTTGACACTTTCAGATGGAGCAACAAGGGCGATGGTTACTTGCTGAAATACTAATTATATAGAAGAAACCATTTTCTTGGAAATTGTTTCTCCATCTTCAATAGTTTTCAAAAGCAATTTATTTCATAGTGCTTCTTTGGTTCATATTTGTGTCGTTATTTTTTTATGTCCAGCAGTCAACACTTCTGTCTCCGCTGTACGCCAGGCTGGCCAGCCGGCAGGTAAACCACGCTTTTTGCCAGCTGGCGGCCATTGCCTTTGCCGACACGCGCTGCACGCGCCGCGCTGCGCTGCCTTTACGAAGCCCCAATGTTATAGACAAGGTAATTTAGTGACTGTACATTTTATACTGCAAGAGTTTAAACAGATTTAAAACGTTTATTTGTATGCATAAACATGGTGACTGAATGATAATCTTGCTGCAGTACTTTTAAACTGAATCAAGTGACTACCCTCTTTCGTGAAGAAAACTACGGTTTGTTAATATGAAATCATTTAGAAAATCAGCATTATCTTTAAACAATATTTATCGAAAAATAATCCAAGAATATTTTTTGGGTCTTGCATCAAAGGTGGTGATTATTTTGATGTTTGTGGAATATTACTTCTTCTTGAAATCCTTTTAGAGAAGTTCGTTTATAGTTTTTTTGTGTTGTTTATATATTCAGTATATGTATATATCTTTTTTTGTACACTATCTTCTTTCTGTGCCTGGATTTAAAGTTTATATTTACACATAACTTTTGAGTGAGCTGCTGAAGTGTATTTTTATGTATGGTACATCTAGACAGTCTACCTCCTGTTTTTCACTGTGTTTTAACTCTGTAATTGAGCTTCCCCGCTGCTGCTTACTAATTGGTTCATAGCACTGTTCATGGCATTCATTGGCTGGGCTGTTGGCATGTCACCAGCGATCCACTTATAGTATTCTCTATTTACTGTATTAAATGTATTTTTACATATATAATTTATGTAAGTTGTTTATATAAAAAAAATTTGCAATATGATTAAAACTCTTGCAGTAAATTTGTCTTTATAAAGTAATTTCCAGCTACCAATAGCTATGATTGAACAGTAATTTTGTAAATGTCGTTAAAAAAGATAATATGGATTACCAAAACATCCAGAACTTTAACCTGATAAATATTCTAAGATTTAAGAATGTCAAATGTCTTGGCAAAACCAATAAAATAGCATCTTCAAATAAAAGAACCCAAATATGACCAGAAATATATACTGAAAATTATAGTAAAAATAAATTGAGATTTTCTACTAAGAGACTTGGGCTATATTTTGGATGTACTTAGCAGAAATTCCAAAGTTGCAGCCAAAGAGAGAGTTTATCAAAAAATAATAATAAACCTCTGCCATAAAATGTATATTCTTGGGACTAGAAATAAATCCTCAACATAGATTTAAATCGTACTTTATCCAGCTATTGTTGTATTCTGCAATTAATACTCATGATGAAACTCAAGAAACTTCCGCAATTTATAACCTCTGAACATTTATCTCTGAGCTTCTAAAAGTGTTCATACAGTTCAATAAAACACTCTCTGCAGTAACTTTAAAAATTTAGTACCCTGGAAATATTTCACTATAGTTGTTCTTTAGCCCTAGAACACTTGTTTTGTAATTTTCTGTTCTGATCTTCCCTTTCTTGGTTATTTTTCTGGCCTTTCTCTCTACTTGTTTGATTTTTGGGAATTCACTTCAAAGGGTGTCAACAGTAGGTTTTCTTGATATTCAAACAAATTCTAAAGTTTTCAAATCAATAGGGACTTTTCAAACAGACTGACGCTGTTCTACTCTTTCTTCAGCAGCTGTTATTTTTTGATGTACTGGATAGAATCCCTGTAATATTAAGGCAAGTTTCTAAAAAGATTTTATAAAAGCTCTTTATTTAATATCTCAAGTTTAAAAAAAATTAATATCCTTTCTTCAAATAATTGAAAAAATAATTAAATTAAAACTCAAGGAGCATCATGATTTGCCTTATAAAAAAGCAGAATTTCAAAAGTTGTAAAGTAAAGTATATCTTTCAAAGGTAATACGATGCCTTCAGCGCTTGGCGCCACCTTTGCTTATTCCGATATAATAGCAAAACCGTCAAAGACAGCCAAGGGTCAATAATTAGGTGTATGACGAACTATTGCACGATATTTGTCGATTTTGAATATTTGCACACAATGAGATACACATGTATTTTTTCTTAATTATTTTAGCACTTCAGCAAAATTTCATACAGTTATTTCAATAAAGGTGTTTATTTTTGGAAGTGTTGCTTTGCTGTTTATTAAATTAACGGGAAAGTTAATACATAATTTTTTTCATTTAGTTTTAAAATGGTTTCTTAATGCTGTCATAAAAGCAAATATGTGTGCATTCACACACAATTATTCAAGAATAGTTTCACAGGCCCCCTGACACCAAATCTCTCTGAGTGTTTTTTAAATTCTGAATGTTGAATGACTAAATACTACCTAAAATGATTTCTCTATTCTTTAAAAATGTTAAAGATATTAAAATATTAAGCCAAATTAATAAACTAGGTCAATGGAATTTTTCTGAAATGGCAAGAGATATAATCTTATATGTAGAGACAGTATTTTCTTTCTTCTATTCCAAATCCGAATTCATGTTTTGGAAGGTTGTTGGACATTTATTGGCATTAAGTTATGAGTGTGGCAGGCGAGGATTCTCGTTCTTAAACGCGCCGCAAAGCATGCCGCTTCGCCAGCGCAGCAAAGCGCTTGCGCCCCAGGCGCGCTTTTAAAGCATGCATTTGCAAAAAAGCGCGTTCCGCTGGCGCGCAGGCAAACAAAACGCGCGCCACGCGCGTACGCTTTTAGCATAAATCTATAAAGAAGTGTATCTGAACTTTCAAACTGGCTTTAGATTTTCAAATTGCTACATGCTTTTGTTTATTATGAAGTTTTGTGTCAGATAAGAAAATGATCTTCAAAGTTATGGTGATTTAGTGGTTCTTTCCCACATTCTCTTGGAAGAGTGTAATTCGCAATCAATAGTATATTCTCTTGAATATATATATCTTATATTTATTTAAAATTTTGTTTCTGTATTGACTTGTGTTGGGTTTTAATAACAAGAGACAAAGCCAGACCATTATTGCCATTGTTGTTAAAACCATTATAAACTATATTATTTTAAAACATGATGAGACAAACACACGAGATAAACAGTGGTTAAAAATCCAAATAGGTGCTTAAAGGCCAACTTTTTTAAAAAAGCAAATGTCCTTCGATTCGGTTCGCGTGACTGCTCTTGGAAATGATTGATAATATAAACATGGCGTTCTGGGATTACAAATTAAAAAAACGACATAACTTTGAAAATATTATTTTCCTTTCTTCGGTGCCAATAAAGATAATCTTTAGCATCACAATGAGTATATAAGCATTTGAACATGCTTTTCACTGTTACTGTAATATCGCTCGGATCATTCCTGAATTTGGCGTACTTGGTAGCGCGTTTTTTAAAATCGCACGCCATTTCGGATCTAAAAAGAGCAAATGAATCGAGATGACGTTTTTTACCGTTGGACAAAAAAACACGTTAACAATGCAAAACGCCAGGCTGGAAGCTGGTAGAAATGTTAAAGAAGCGAAATTTATCTGGATTAAATAAAAAACGGCTATTAAATCAGCCGTTTTGTAGCCAGCTATTAATAGAAATAAGGAGTAGATCTTAATTTTGCCCAAAACAAATAAACTTAGATGCATCTGTTGAATTGTATAAATGATAAGATTTTTTTTTTTAATAAATACATATATATATGAACTACGATGTTGAAAAAAATTAAGAAAATACGGTTAAGTGCTGATGACAGACAAAAAAAAACTTTGTGAAATCTGGCATTTGTGGAAGACGCTAAAATATGTTTAAAAGGTGCACACAACTTACCGTTGGAGATACTGATCCAGGCGTTGCATTACTAGCAATCCAGCGTGGAAAATCTTCTTGTTATCGTAATTTCCGCAATGCTTTCGCTTACGGCATTAATTCATTGTGCTCAATTAAAACAAAATAATTCGTCTTCTACTCCTTCATCGTTTAAAAAGTATGCTAAACCGTAGGCATGGCAGCAAACCATACTGGCCTTCAACGAAATATAATATGCGTGTGTAGAATTTAGATAATCAAAATATGGCAGTATAAACTTCATAAAATAAAAATTGTTAATTAAAATTAAATCCGTAAAAAATGACTATAACTCTTCTTGTTAAAATAAATAAGATGGCAGTATAATACTATGGTAGAAATTCATTTAAATATAAGTACCAACATAAAGTAAGAGAACTAAAATTTGAAATACTGCCAAGTATAACGGCTAAAATTGCATTTCTTTTAAAATTACAGCACCCTCTCGATTTGTGAGATGGCTGACTGACTGGCTAGCTGGCTTCTTGGAATAAAAAATGGCTGACTGACTGGCTAGCTGGCTTCTTGGAATAAAGGATGGCTGAAGGAATGACTGACTGGACTTGCTGCTTCTTGGATGCTTGACAGATGGTGCAAGAGTCTTTGGCTGTTATAGGAAGCTCTTTTTGGATGCTGTATGACAGCTGTTTATGAATGGCCAAATGAACTGGGGGCTTCTTGTTTTTTTGAATATGATCGATGAGACCATCGTTATAATGTTGGAGCTTTCGGTTTAGAAAGTGATATTAGTATTGTAAATAATGTAAATAAATAATCGTGTAAAATAAATATAGATTTTAAATATTAGTTTGACTTTCTGTTGATGTGGCATACAATATTAAATTAAATTATCAAAGGCCTACTTTAGAGGCAGGCCAACACATATCTGGCTCCTGCGCCAATAAACTTTACATTCACTCACTCACATGTCAAATTCTGTTTAATTTACGATTTTTTCTGTTTAATTTACGAACTTTGATGATAAACTAGTATCAGAATTGGTTCCATTTTTCTTTCACCCATTATAGAAGTGTAAATGGAAAATATATATGTATAATTTATATTACATTTCTCTGCTTTTTGAAAGACCTAAATTCTCATTCTTGTTTTTGATATTTCTGTTTATCTGTTGGACAACTTCTGTTTTGCTTAGAAAGTTTTTTTTTATAACAAATCTTTGTTGCTCTATAGTTTTATTCAAAGCAGCACTGGCCACTTTTGGTTGTGCTGCCGGTAAACCTGAAAGGCTTGTCGTAAAAGAACTTTTTATGCTTGTTTTGAAGGCATTCATAGATCTTTTGATTCTACGCACCTCATCAACAGATGTAGCATTTTTTAAGCGTGTTGCTACATTATCCCATACTGTTTTCCATCCTGTCATTGCATTTTGGATTTCGGCATCTAGTGAAACGTTTTGCAAAGTGTTTACAATTGCATCTTTTTCTATTTCATGCTTTTCATTATAATTTTCATCTACAAGATTATGATTGGAGTGTTCCAAACCTTCTTTTCTTGTTTCCATTGATGTTTCCACTACACTGCCCTTTTTATGGATAAAGTGAATATGTTTGCAATTAATGAATCTCGCACAATAATCCACACAACTACACGAGAAGGAATGAAAGCAAATATTGCATTATTTACACCTTATTGTACATTGACAAGTTGTATCCACTTCTTCAATGTCATATGTGAAAATGGATTCCCCTTGAGTTTTTGTAAAGATGTGTTTTCCAACACTTTGAATATATACATATTCATTCCTCATATCTAAACTTGTTTTGTGACGCTTTCAAATTAGAGCAACTTGAGGTGTTAATCTACCCCTTTTGATGCCAGTTATCCTTGATAACATTTTCTTGGCAATGACTTTTGAAATTAAAGAAATAGTTTTATCCATCCTTTTCATTACTGTCCCTCCAACTTCATATTTTATTTGACGATGCCTGCACTCTGATTTCATGTTTGTATTTACCCCAGCATTTTTTTTACAACAAGAAGCCCAGTTTTTTTGTACTGTTGATGTAATTGTTCTGGAAATATGCAACAAAACTGAATTCTTTTTCTTCATAAGTTTCAATAAAACTGCTAATCAGTTTATGGAAGGTTGTTAGAGATCAGCTTACTTTCTTCAGGATGAAATTTTCTAATGTGTGTGTACAAACTTTTCTTCACTCCAAATGTTGCGCAGCATAGCAATATTAGTTTAAGAATAATGCTTGTAAAGTTTTTGAAATTAATTTTTTCCTGTCAGAAAGGAATTATTTCAGACTAAAAACATTAATTTTGAAAATAGATTTTTATGTTTTTATTAATTTATTTGAGTTAAAAAAAAAGTATGAATTTCATAATGAAAATTGTATTTAATTTTTAAAAAAAAATACGAGTTTAGTAAGTATCTACAAGAAACAAGTTGGATTTTTGATGAACAATTAGTTTTTTTGCAAAAAGGCCAACTAGAAAATTGACGGGGAATTGGATGTTCTCAATACTTAATCCTATTTTTAGTAGACTTGCAATTATAATGGATGTAATAATACCAAAACATCGCTCGTATTTTTTCACTGGGGATAAGTACAAACTATTGTGTGATTCTGTGCTTGAATAAATGTTTTGGAAAGAAATTATTTTTATTTGTTTTTGAATTACCTATTGTCTAAAAAAGCTTCCTTGGCAAGTTTATATAATGAGTTAGCTGCTTTATAATAATACTGGTATATAAAGAGTACAAAACTTATTCTTGTATATGATGTGTAATACACATATTTAAAAAAAGATGTAGTCGAATCTTAAAACACACTCATTTGTAAACTTTGAAAATAATGAAAGCAATATGTTTAATATATAGCAAAGAACTGTTATACATTTGAAAAATGCTAATTTATCCTAATTGTATTTGCTAGGCTATTTATTTTAAAATTTCCTTTATTTAATTAGCTAGAATTTTTCTTTATTCATTGTGAATTACTCTACTTGAAATAATTTAAAAATTTCAAGATAGATGAAAATGTACAGAAAACATTTTTGTCTAACAAAGATGTTACCACGAAGCTTTAAAACAAAGAACTCGTGAATTCTGTATGTAGATTGATTCTGTTATTGTACAAGTACTTCATACACAAAAAAAAAATCTAAAAGGCAATCTATGATTTATTTATAAAGCAGGCTTTTGCTCTTTCTTAAGAGCTAAACAAATCAAATGTTTGTAATGCAATTCCTTCAAACCACATATCAAATTCTGCACTCGATTCTCCAAGTTCTCTTTCTGCTATGGAACAATGACGACATAATTTGCACATAACTTCAAAGTCAATGACATAGCCTGTAAGTATACGAGTGACACAATCAATACCAATTAAAAACGTATGGCCTCATGTCAACCAACTGCCTTCAAAAGAAACACTTATGTTAACAAATGGTACATCAGGAGGTACTTCACTTGCATTTTGTACTTCAGTATGTACTTCTTTTAACATAGTCTTTGCAGCAACACCATAGGCTTTGTGAAGAAATTTAAAAAATTAGCTGTACGTCCTCGTTGAAAAAGGTAAATTATTTATGGTCATACAAAATTTCTTGACAGCTGAATAACCTTTCCCTATGTTGTAGAGTGCTTGTGTAATCAATAAATTGATTTATCAGGAACAGTGTATGTTTGACTTTCATTCGATGTTTCTACAGCACAAACTTTAGAAGCACAAGAACTACAGATTAAATTTAAAGAGTAGGAAGATCCAAACTTTTTTTCACGTTCAAGCTTTAAAGTTTCTTTCGTCACATTCTGGGCATTTCAGTTTGTCAAAACATTTACTGGTTTATAGAAAGTTTACAAATAAGAAATTATCGGAACAATCAGTCTTTTCAACATTTAATAATTGTTCAATTCTGATACTAAGAACAGCAAATTTTTCTTCTGTAGTATCAGCTTTATTCTCAGCATCACTACACCAACATTTACTGTTCATTTGCTTCGAATGACATCAGTGTTTTAAGCAAAGCATTTTTATTCTTCAATTCTCAAACAATAAAAACTCCAACAGATTCAGCTCAAACAATAATGAAAGAAAATCTTGATAAAGACTGTTCTTTTTTTTCATTATAAAATGTGTTTATAATTAGCTTGATATCGACACTACAATTAAAACATATATCGACAATGTATCACTTGTAATAAAAATTGTAGTGACAAAAAAGAACTCTAACATGTTTCAGTTATGATTTAAATGAAATAAAATTGATTGATAAAAAAAATAAAATTACTGGCTTTCCTAAAAAAGGGACGTGGTCAAGTTCCTAAGTTTTTTTTTACATTTTTCAACATAATTTTTTTTCAAGCTTCTCGTGTGCATACATACAAAAGTAATATATCAATTGAGAGATAATAATTCAGAGAATATTTCTAAATAAAAATTTAAAAAATCGATTTTTTGGTCATTTTTGGGATACCGAGTCCTGAATTCTAGAAAGAGCATTTGATTATTATCCAAAAACAAGCTAAATACTTTGTTAATAAATCCATCGACACCCTAATTCCTGAAGATCTTCCATTTGAAAAACAAAAATGCTTTGTTTTTCAAAGAATTTCCTTATATTTAGGAAAGATACTGCAAATTGAAGACAAGATGAATGATATTAACTCTAATCTGTTAAAAAAAAATCTAAAATGTATAAAAATTATATGAATATTATGAAAATAATCTGATTAAGATTATATGAAAATCTAAACACTACACAAATAATTGAAAAAAATCAGAAATGCAAATAATAAGGGAATAATAAAAGTACTTCACAAGTAATCTATATAATAATTTATATTAATAAGATATTTATACAGAGATGCTGAAAATAAGACAATCTAAGTAATCCACAAATTTTCAAACAGTAAATCTAAATTTTCCCCAAATAATCCAAGTATTAATTTAAATTAAATCAAAATATTTTCAACTAAAGTGATAAAAACTATATTTCCTCCAGAATATATTCAAAACAATTTCTCTAATTAAAAATGGTGCTTATATATAGAAAACTATTTACTTCTCAAACATGATTTAATTCTTATATAAGCTTAAATGTATTTAAAAAGTGATCATCACTAATGAAAAGTGAAACTTGCATTATTTATGTTCCAGATAAAATGGCTCAAAGAAAGGAAATTCATTTTGACATCAAATCAAAGGAAAAGGCTAAACTTAGCAAATGGATATATCTCTATAAGGATTTCAATTTTTAATAAAAACTAACTTTTTTTATCAATAAAAGTACAATTCATGGCTTTTTGTCAATTTCATTTCGTTCAAATTCTGAAAGAAATACATTGTTCCTGTATATAACAGGCCACTGAATAACACATTAGCCAGATTTCATGTCATCATGAATATTAAAAATACTGAATGAAAAATTATATTACAAAGTGAATACAAGTGTGCATTGTAAGTATTAATTTACTTGACTAATTTTTACATCCTTTTCTAATGACTGCCTCTTTCTAACCAGCCAGTGTAGCTATTTCAAATATTAAATTATGTTATATATTAAATTGTCATGCGATCTGAAAGAAATATAAGTTGTTCTTGCATATAGCTGGTCACTGAATAACAGAGTGACATGATTTCTATGAATGAATATTAAAAATATTGATTATAAATACTGGTAATCTTGCACAATATTATTGGTTATCTGGTTAAAAAAAGATTTTACATTAAATTTACTTGATTTCAGATGGTGTTAGGAGACATTCTCCAGAGATTGAAAGAAGTATATCATCTTTAAAAGAATCCATAGCTTTTATTATATAATTTTTCTTCATCAGTTTTAACACTAGCAAATTGATCCCACATTGTTTGTATCTTAGCTGAAAAAGAGACTTGTTAACATTAACAACAGACTTTTCAGTTTCTTTAAAGATTGCCACCTTTTTGTTTTAAATGATTTGCATCCTCATTTATTACAAGCAAATTTTCATGAGTCAGTATTGTTAAAAGAAATGATATTACCCTTAAATTTTTTACATACAAAATGGATATGTTTACAAATGGAATAATCAATATAAGTGCAAATGAGGGAATGGATCCATATGTTATATTTGTCACATCTAATGCTGCAATAACAATAGATGTTTTTTCAATGGCAAAATATTCATTCATTTCAGAGAAATTTGTATCATGCTGCTGTTGTATGAGCAATATTTTTTTAAATTAATTTGCCTCGTTTCATGAGATAATTATATCCATTATTATTATTATAATTTACAATGACACTAAGAAAAACTGAAAAAGAATTATCTAACCTTCTTATAACTTTGCCACAAGCTTCTTCATATTTGAGTTGCTGATGGTGTTAATAACTCAATGAACTCTAAAACTGTCATGCTCCATAGAATTTTTGAAAATAATCAATGATTGTTTTGGTTTCTTCATCTTTTTTATATTATTACACAAATTATTTGTACATGCATTAGAAAGTTACTTAGTTTATTTCATGTAAAATCTTATTAAATTTCTTTCCAATGACATCCTTCATTTTTTTTTATTTTAGCATTTATTTGTCTTTTCCAGTCACACAAGATATGCCATCTGCATTGAAAACAAAATTGTTTCCTCCTAAATTTTTAACCATGTGTTATAAGACATGATCATCATCAGTCATAAATACTTTTGATATTAAAATCAGCAGTTTTTTTAAAAAATTCTTCAAAAATAGGGACAATAATTTCGCAACATACTTTGTTTGCGTAAAAGATGGCATCAGGGAATCTTTCATGGTTTTCATCAATAACAATCAAAGTGAAAAGCTGTATCTGTTGGTGTCATAGTAGAATCAAACATAATTTGTTCTTTTTGTTCTTCATAGACTTCCAATAGTTTTAGCTGGGTCTCATTCAAGATACATAAATGAAAATCTTCTTTAATAGAAAGATAATCATCAGGAGTACTACCAACTCATTTTTTGTAATAAATGTGAGCTCTGATTCAGCAGTTTTGCAAAACAGCCCGTTGATAGGGCTCTGTGAGATATACAATCTGACATTTTCACAAAAAAAAAAAAAATCACATTTTTCATACATTCTCTCACTTGTTCTTATAATGTCCACTTAAAGAAATTTTACCCATCATATTATGCAGATTATACATTTGATGTAGTGTATATTCAAGTATGAGCGGTATTAAACTTCGTCTTATGAGAGACTTGATCAAACGATCTCACGAAGATGTAAATTTGAAATATATTTCTCTTACTCTTACAGGGAGATTGATGAATGGAAAAAAGTCAATGTCATTATTTATGAATAAAGAGATAGCAGGTGCCATGACAACATCGTTTGTCATGGCACTATCTTGCATAGGAATAGCATGGAAAATTTAAAAGCAAAAAGGAATCAACATATTACATCAGGAATGCCTGTTAATGCGGGAAAACATGTCTGGCTTTCATCGAAGTTGTCAGAGAACAATACGAAGAAGCCATTGAAATAACAGTTGAATTCTAGTCTATGCATATTGGACATGATATACAAATGGAAAACTATCACTACCTATTGAAGACTAAAAAGCATTAGCTTCTTTTTTTGGATATTGGTTTCTTTCATCAAAACTTCAGAAGACACACAAACACAATATTGAGCGACTGAACGTTTTCGGACTTGTAACAAATAAAGAATCTTCCCAATTTTTGTAGATATTAAAATTCACACAATGAAGAAACAGCTCCTTTTCATTTTCAAGGGCAAAAAATGAAAAATCGCCAGCACTGGTTTATTGTAACGTTTTGTTTTCACTTTACCAGTCTAGATCATAGAAAGTTCGCGAACAATCTCTATAAATGCCTTCGTAAGTTTCTAATAGCTGAAACAATCTAGGAAGCACATCTTCAACATGAAAAAACCATCCTCCTAAAGTATCATTTAAATGCCCGACTTGGGCTGGTGGAGAGCTGCGGGAGCCCATTGAACGTCAACGTAATAGCGGAAACTGCCAGTGCATCTGAGCACTTGCTTCACATGTAAATTTCGGGAACTAAGAAAATGGGATATTTTCCCACCCCTTCGATAATCTCAGAAGTGGTCCTATTACTTTTTTTTAAGCAATGCGCTTGTTATACTCAAACGAATGATTTGATATAAATATATATATAAATCAAATTTTAAGAGAAAGTGGTGTTTTGAATCATGATACAATATATATAGTAAGAATATCTATGTGATATTCAAAATTGGATTAGCGAATGAGACAGCAAGGGATACAGACGTTTAATCGCCTCACTCCTCTAACCTTTCTCACAGAGCAAAATAATTATTTATCCGAGCAGCTCTTATTAGAGCTTTATCTGCAAGGATAAAATTATTTCTTTAGACGATAACCAATACCGACCCGGACAAAGAATTATGGATATGGAAACGAATATGGAATCTATTTCTGCTGAATCTTCACGGTCAACATCTCCCATAGATGATATAAACAACAGAGAAATATGCGAAACTCTACAAGCACTGCAACGAAAAATTTGCAAACTTGTCCATTACAGAGATGAGATGCAGATGCTCATAAATTCAAATAGACGAAATCCTGACCATGACGAAGACGATGATCAATTCCGGAGCTACTTACTACTACACTCAAAGGCCCAGGCAGACCTCAGCTCGGCGGAAGGTGAGTATGCAACCCTTCCTTATTGCACTGTCCCTGGCTGCCCCATACATACCTCTCTACCAACAACACCTACTAAGACACAACCACTAAAGCGGAAAGACGAAGACGGCTTCGTCACTCCCCCAAACAGAAAAACTGCTAAAAGGCAAATTATAATGGAATCCTCAACCATAAATACCACAAACAATAAATTTAAAAATCTAGAAATACAAGAGTTACCCAACACTCAAAGTAACGAGGTCGTCACTAAACCTAAAGAACGACTCCCACCACCTATCATGCTTAAAATTAACAATTATAAGCAACAATTAAAAGCCATCCACTACGTTATTCCAGACCTCAGAACCAAATTATCAGGAGAGTATATCAAACTCTACGTTGACACTCCTGAGGAATACCGCAAATTAATTAATTACCTCTCCACCAGAGCTGAATACGAGTACTACGTTATTCGTCCAGTCCTCCAAAGACCGGTGAAGGCAATTTTTAAAGGACTTCCACGAGAAACACTCCCCGAAGACATCTACGAAGAGTTACAAGAATTAGGTTTCAACCCAATAAGGGTTGTACAACTTTCAAATCGAAGAACAAAAATACCACTACCAATATTTCTGGCCACCATCCCTAGAACACCGGAAGCTGAAAAAATCTTCGAAATAACCAAGATCTGTTATATGAACGTCATAGTCGGGAAAATTACACAATGCTATAGGTGTAATTATTTTCACCACTCGGCAAAAAACTGCCACATCAAACCAAGATGCTTAAAATGTGCAGAAACGCACTTAACTAGAGACTGCCCTATTAAGGAGCGCATTCAAAATCCCGAATGTATAAACTGCGAACATCAAGGACACCTCGCATCCTATGGAGGGTGTGAAAAATACCCAAAACCTCCCAAAAAACAAATTCAAACCTTCAAACAAAATTTCATCCAAGAAAACAAAACCTATGCAAACGCCGTCACAAAAACACAACAGATGGCACCACAGCAACCTCAAACTAACCTCGCCAAAAGAACCAACGAAAATAGCAACAGGCCTACAAGAAACCTCCCAAACACCAGAAATAAAGCCATCAACCTTGTCAACCATCACAAGCAAAACAGAAACAACATACAACTACAAGACGAAAATATTGAAGAGGAAGAAAACACCCCTGACCTTCTACACGCCATCGAGATGTTACAATCACTAGCCGAAATTTTCAAGCAACTTCCTGGACTTTTAAAAAACCTCCCTAAAATCAAAGCTGCCAAAGGGAAAACGTACGCTCTCATAGAAGCTCTGATTGGACGAGGACCAAAATGACCAGTAAAAATCACACCTTTTCACAAAACCAACACATAAAAAATAGCTATAAACTTTTAGGCTTAAGCCTCTGCTCATGGAATGCAAACGGCATACAATCTCGTATCGTTGAGCTACGAGATTTTGTACAGAAGCATACCCCCGACCTAATAATGATACAGGAAACACACCTGAGACCAAAAAACACAATACACCTACCCAACTACACTGCCTATCGTGATGATAGACAAATTCAAGAAACAGCATCTGGAGGCACCATGATCTTCATTAAAAACTCACTAACACACCACCGCCACACTACACCACCACTCCAACACATTGAAGCCACAATTATCATACTCACACCACCCAACCACTCAGCTGTCACCCTCGTCTCCATATATATCCCCCCCTCCTCACACTATTCAAATTTTACACAAGATCTTGATACCATCTTTAATATACACAACAATTGTATCATAATTGGTGATTTTAATGCAAAACACCAAAACTGGAATGCACAAAATAATTCACCCAGATGGGTTAATTTAAACAACTATATTAATTTACATGACATTACACTTGCACACCCCAACACACACACCAAATTTGGACACAACTCAGCCACCACCATAGATTTTGCACTAATTAAAAATTTTAATTACAAACACACAATAACCTCACTACCTGAACTTTCATCTGATCACAACCCAATAATACTTGAATTTAACTTTACACTAACATTAACAAAAGAGCCATAACTACAAACTGGAAAAATTTTCAAATTGAAATCAACAAAAATATTAATTTAAATAACTACACAAAAATAAATAACAACAATTTACTTGAACAAAAAATAGAAGAACTTACAAATTGCATCATCACAGCACACTAAAATACCTCCACACCCATTAATACAAAAAATGAAAGATACACTCCACAACACATAAAACAACTCATCAAAACAAGAAACAAAACCAAAAAATTGTTTCAAAGAACACTTGACCTCAATATAAAAACTCAGGTAAACAGAATCCAAAATCAAATCAAAAAAGAAATACATAATTTTACACAAAACAGCTGGACAGAAACACTCCAAACACTTAACACACAAGACAAATCAATATGGAAAATCACGAAATCATTCAAAAACAAAAGAAGCAATATCCCCCCCCCTAATTAATAATAACATCATTGCTGAATCAGATACTGATAAATCCAACCTCTTAGCCACCACCCTTTCACAAAATTTCACAGAAAACAAAAGACCAGAAAATTATTTAACTGACATTGACCAAAAAGTACAAGAATCACTAACAACCCCCCCCCACACACACACACATTGACACAGTTTGGCCCAATGAAATCACTACATACATAAAGCACATAGCCATAAATAAAGCACCTGGTAAAGATAACATCACAAACAAAATGCTCAAAAACTTTCCTCCCAAACTAATATTCCTACTCACTTATTTAATTAACACCATACTCAAACTACAACATTTCCCTAAAAACTGGAAAACTTCAATAATCTTTCCCATACTAAAACAGGGGAAAAACCCCCGCCTCCCAGACAGTTACAGACCTATAGCGCTCCTATCGTCACTTAGTAAACTTACCGAATCTATTTTATTAACAAGAATTAATAAACACATTGACACCACTAATATTCGTAACCCTAACCAATACGGCTTCACTAAACACCTCTCTACTTCACACCCCTTAAATAAACTAACAGAGCATATCTCATCCGGACTAGAAAAAAGTAAATCTACAGGCGCGGTATTTTTAGACATATAAAAAGCATTTGACCGCGTCTGGATAGAAGGCCTAACTTACAAACTAATAAATTACAATTTTCCAGCACCACTAATAAAATTAATTTTCTCATACCTCACAAACAGAAATTATCAAATTAAAGTTAATAACACATATTCAAATACACACTACACAAATTATGGAGTAGTACAAGGTTCTATTATTGGGCCAATTTTGTATAACTTATACCTCAATGACATCCCTCAATACAGCCTCACCCTACTCAATATGTACGCAGATGATACCGCAATATTAGCAAAATTCAAAAATATTAAATCCATCACTTTTGCACTCAATAAACACCTACAACTACTCGAAAAATATTACAATGACTGGAAAATCAAGATTAATGTCGAAAAATCGGCAGCAATCTTATTTTCCAGAAAACGAAATATAAACACCTCACCACCAACTTTTTACAAAACAACAATCCCTTGGTCTCAGCACACCAAATATCTTGGAGTAATTCTTGATAAACAACTCACATGGAAACAACATATCAAACACTCGCGTGAAAAATTCCGGAGAGCAAAATGTAGTATATACCCCTTAATTTGCTGGGATTCTAAAATGAATATAAAAAATAAACTGCTTCTGTACACTGCCGTTCTCAGACCTATCATTACTTATGCATGCCCGGTTTGGGCGTATGCGGCCAAAAGTACTATTCAATTACTAGAAAATACACAAAGCTCAACACTCCGCATGATAACCAAATCAAGATGGTATATCAGAAATAAAGAAATACTTAAAACTACTAAAATCCCCACATTCAGGAAACATATACAAAAAATAGCCAAAAAAATGTTTTTGCAACACTTAATTTCACTAATAATAGCAACATGATTAATCTAGAAAACTACACCCCAAAAGAAAATTCCAAAAGACCCAGAACTGTACTTCTCGATTCATATAACCCACTCTAACTCGTATTTTTAATTATAATTCAGACAGACAGACAGACATAAGAAAAACTGACGAGCGTCAGCGAGTAATCACTTTTGCTCAAATTGATGGATATAGTGGGTCGTAAGAAACAATGTAGAAGACGCCTAAGGGCGATTGGACTAAAAAAAAAAAGAAACATCAAGAGTACCAGTGACATTTTGCAGTATCAACGCCGTGTGATTAGAGGATATTAAACAAAGTTAAATGTACCAAAATCTTGCATAATGAAGGTCTAATAATTGTAAAAAATGAAAAAAGTTATGGGGGTTTAAGTGGGAGGGACCATTTAGTAGTTTTATAAGCGAAATTGAATTTGGAGTGGGGGTAGGTAAAAAGAATTTGAGCCTTAATAATTGGATTATTGTGATGGAGAATGGAGGTGAAGAGATTTCGAGAGAGCTTAGTGATATATGAAGCAATTGGTTCAATTTGAAGATCATTGTGGATTACATTGTTTCTTATATACCAGGGGGAATTTGTCATTATTCTGAGAATTTTGTTTTGCATGATTTGAACCTTTTTCATGTGAGTTTGTGCGGCCGAACCCCAAACAGGGGAGGCGTAGGTGATGATTGGGCGAAGGATCTGTTTGTATAGTAAGACTTTATTATTTAATGAGAGAGGAGAATTTCTGCCTATGAGTGAAATACATAAATGAATTTTATTCCAAAATATTTCAGTCAGGAATTTGATATGCTGCTTATATGTGAGTTTCGAGACTAACTGAAGTCCAAGGTAGCGTACTACCGAGACCCAGTTTATCTCTTCATCAAAAAGATTTAGATTATTGTTGGGGTTTATTGTGCCATACTTTTTGAAGATTATTGCTTGAGTCTTATCAACGTTGATTGCTATCCTCCAGTCCGTTAACCAAAGTTCTAAGATGTTGAGATAATTTTGGAGAGCTTTGACGATATATTTTAAGTTAGCCCCCTGAGCTAACACAGCAGAGTCATCAGCAAAGAGACACACACTGACACTGGCATGGTGTGGAAAGTCAGAGGTGAAGAGATTATATAAAAAAGGACTTAAAATCGACCCCTGAGCGCAGCCAGCAGCCATTGTTCCATTATTTGAATAACTATTTTTAATTTTTACATTGAATGATCTGTCGTGGTGAAAACTGTTGATGATATTGATAAGATAGAAAGGAAATTTGAAGTTGATCATTTTATAAATCAACCCATCGTGCCACATTCTGTCGAATGCTCTTTTAACATCCAAGAAAATGCCAATAGTAAATAGATTATGGGTGAAACCTTCATTAATAATGTTGGTCACTCTGGTTAGTTGGTGGATAGTAGAATGGCCCTCTCGAAATCCACACTGTTCTGGGGGGATGCAGTTTTCAATGTTGCTATGGATTTTGATTCTATTTAGTAAGATTTTTTCATAAATTTTTGCAGTGGAGCTTAGAAGACTGATTGGCCGGTAATTTTGAGTGAATTTATGATCTTGATTTGGTTTTGGGATCATAACAATTGTAGCTTCTTTCCATTTTTTAGGGAAGTAATTTGCCATGAGACACTTGTTAATGATTTTAGTCAGATTGGTGATTCCCTTGTCCGGAAGATATTTAAGAGCAATATTAGGAATAGTATCTGGACCTGGAGCTTTCTTATTTACAAGATTTTTGATTATTTGTTTAATTTCGTTTGGGGTGGCCAAGGGGGGGATGTTGGAGAGTGATCATTTTCTAGGAAATCAGAGACGACTCTTTCCACTTCTTCTATTTTTTCGTCCGAATACGGAAAAGCGTTTTCTTTGAATGTAACTTCCAGGGTATCTTTGAAAGCTTCCGCTTTCTCAAAATCAGAGTAAGCCATTCCACTCGTCCCACTGAGGGGTGGAAAATTGTAAGCTTTACGAGTGATAATTCTGTTCAAGTTAAACAAAGAATTATCCTCGGGGCTGAGATTATCAAGTAGGATTTTCCAGCTTCTATTTTTGTGATCATTAATTAAGATGCGTATTTGTCTAATTAAGGAGTTTACTTCCCTTTTGTAGGGGCGGTAACGAGTCTGATTCCAGAGTTTTCTGAACCTGTTTTTAGTTTTGATGAGATTCCTGATATGAAGAGGGAGTCTGAGGTGGGGGGTGTTAATCACTCTTGTAGTGGAAGAACAGTTGATTGCATAAATAATTTTGGAGTTGAAGTCCTTGATAGCGTCTTCTATTTCATTGTGTTCAATCTTGGGATTTCCAGGCATGGTGTGATGTATAATTTCTTGGAATTTAAGCCAATTCGTTGATTTATGAGTTCTAAGATCAGGAGGGAGGATATTGTTTAGAAGAAGATCGATGATGATGGGATTATGATCACTACTTAATTCATTTATGCTAGTGACGTTAGAGTGTCTGAGATTTTTTGCAATGGCAAAATCAAGGATGGAGTTTGATCCTCTGTGCGGGAAATGCGTAGGAAGGTCAGGAGCAAAGATGTCGAGAGCCGAAGCCGCCACCCAATTGCAGATTACAGTACCATTTCTGTTTGCTCTTCCTGGGTTCCAACAGGGGTGTTTAGCGTTGAAATCTCCAAATATTATAACTTTATGGTTTGGGACGAGGATAGAATCTAAGTCGATAGTGTTTATGGTTCCATGTGGAGGTCTGTAAATGCTGGAGGCCGTGATGAAAGAGGTATTTTGCAGGCAGATATTAAAGGTGGTATTTTCAAAAGTTTGGGTGTTAATGATGATTGGGAAGTGCTTAATTGAGTTTTTAATAAAAAGAGCAGTGCCGCCTCCCCTGTGGGTAAGACGGTCACTTCTATGGCAGGAGTAGTTGGGTATTTTAATAGTATCAGAAGGCCGAAGATGCGTTTCTTGGATACCAATGATATCCGGGTCGTGTTTAGCTATTGCATTTTTTAGTTCATCTATGTGCTTTTTTATTCCATTTGCATTCCAGCTGTAGATGCGGAGTAAAGGATTATTACAGTTTGGTGTAATAGACATTATTTAGTGGTTAACAGCTGGCTTTGAATGATTTGGAGCATGGTGCCCATTTGACATAGTAGTTGGGTCATCGTATTTACAAGAGGAGCCTCTGTTGAGCTATTGTTTTGGGTAGGTTGTTGAGGAATGGCTTGAGGTTGGGGGACGTTTTTAGATTGAAATTGCTTTTTTCGTTTTTCCCAAACATTTATGATTGGTGGTTTTGCGGCTTTGAAGTTTAATGGATTTTTAGCACATCCGGAGAAGTTGGCGGGGTGTGGACCTCCGCAGAGAGCGCACTTGGCAGGGGTTTGCATCGTTTTGGTGCAGTCTCGAGTGATGTGGCTGCCAGCACATTTGAGGCACTTAGGAGTGCGGTTGCAGAACCGGCTGTGGTGGTAGAATTCCTGGCAGCGACAACACTGCGCAGGCATGGTATTTTTCTTCAAAGCTTCTATTTTTACTTTAAAATAACCAATATTTGAAATGTTAAAAATATCCTGAGTTTCTTCAGATTTTTTTAAGACAACAAGAAAAAGTGGCATGTTGGTATTATTTCTTTTACTTTTGAGAACTGATACATGATCAGGGTTGAATCCAAAATATTTTAATTCACTAACTATCTCATTAGTGTCATAGTCCGAGGGTAAACCGCGAATCACGACTTTCAACATTTTTTGGTGTTTCATTTCGAATGTGTGGGATTTAGGCTTTTTTACCGAGATGTAGTTTTGAATGATTCTATGGGCGTTCGGTGATTCAGGGAAAACTTTCAATTTCCCGTTTATGAATCTTCCTAGCACCTTGTTGCCGGTTTTTTCACTTAGCTCTTTCAGAAGCTCAGGAGTGTTCATACTCTCATCGATAATTATTGGAGGAACTCTTTTTTTCCTGGTAACAACAGGGAAGCCATTGTTGTTTTCAGTGTCACTATCATTATTTTCTTCAGTTTGAGCGGTTTCGAGCTTAGTGGAGGTTTTTGTTTCTATTTCGCTTTCTTCTTCGGAAGAGGAGGAGGCGGAGTGCATGGATTCGACATCCGATAAATCTGAATTAGTTACTTGTTTTGATTTTTTGGGTTCAGAATTTTCCATTATGGGTGAGGCCAAATTTCTCTTATTCTTTTTAGTTTTTCTGTTACTATTACTCTGAGATGGAGGGGGGAGAGGGGATGTAGGTTTCTGTCTAACATTTTCAAGGATTTGCTTCAAATAGTATTTAAGCTCATCTGAAAGGAGCTTGTTAGATTTGCGCGCACATCGAATGATGATGTGTTGGGTCTCATTTACTAATTGCATGTCTAGTTCGTCTGAGTTTTGTTTGGTGTAATTATAAATCAGATTCTCCAGATAATCACAATATGCTTCGCAAGATTTCGCGTCATTTAAAAAATCAACCCTATGATACGCATCCTCTAACTATTTTGTGTGAATTTCTGCCCACCGCTATATATGCTTTTTAGCTTACGGCTACAGCATCCAATGGCAGTGCGCGCTTTCGTAACTTTAATTTCGAACTCTATTTCGGCAGCTCCTCACTCTGCCGAACACCCAGGCGTTTGTTGCCTTGATCCTAATTATGATAGCTTTTTACAATTCTGATAAACTTTAACTAATTATGCTCTTTAATTATAAATTATGATGAGAGGGTAAGTTTTTAATTTTTAAAATAGGTACCTCGTAATTTTAGCCGTTACCGTTACCGTTATACTATATATATTTCAATTTTAGTTCTTATTTATATTATACTATATATATTTGAATTTAATTCTCAATTATATAATATTATACTATTTATCTTTGATTTATTTTAATTGTTATTAATATTATACTATTTTTATTTGATTTAATTTAATTCTAATTAATTTTTATTTTTATTATATTATACTATTTATATTTGATTTATTCTAATTCTGTATTATCTATATATTATATTTCTTATTAATATTATATTATTTATTAGTTATACTACTTAATTATATTACTTTTAAATTTATTTAGTTATATTACTTAATTATTTTACTTTTTAATTTATTACTAATTTAATTACTGCCGAAGAAAGCATTGTGAATGATGATAACGTTTAGAGATTTCCTTCACGCGATTGTTATAATTTACCCGCCTGATCACAGACATTCCTCCATCATAAGGTTAGTGCTTTTTTCACCTTTTTTAAAATTATTTTCATGTCTTCCACAAATGCTGATTTACTGTGTTTTTTTGTCTGTCGGTCATAATTTAACCGTATTTTCTTACCTTTTTTCAACATTTCGTAGTTATGTTATATATAAGTATATTTATTAAAAAAAAAAAATCTTATTTATTTTATACAATCTTAAATATATTTATCTAAGTTTTATTGTTTTAAGTAAAATTAAGATCTACCCTATTTCTTATATTAATGTTTGCCACAAAACGCTGATTTAATACGTTTTTTGTCAATCGGATAAAATTTCGCCGTTTCTTTAACATTTCTACCGCTTCAGCTCATGTTTTTCTATATTTCACAGTTAACGTGTTTTTTGTCCAACGGTAAAAACGTCATCTCGATTCCGACTTAAGACTTTGAGAATCCCGCATTTGGCGCGATTTTAAAAAAACGCGCCAATAAGTACGCTAAATTAGGAATTTATCCGATACAGATATTACAAAAAAATAGTAGTGAAAAGCATGTTCAAATGCTTATATACTATTGCGGATGCTAAAGGATATTCTATTAAGTACTGAAGAAAGGAAATATTGTAATAATTATTTTAAAGTTATACTGTTTTTAATTTTGTAATCCTTAGAACGCTAGCGTGTTTATATACATTTAATCATCAAAGTAAGTATGCAGTCAAAAAGGGGAAATCCCCACCTTAGCTTATTTGCTTTTTTAAAAAAAGTTGGCCTTTTACACCATATTTGGATTTTTAACCTTTCACCGTTTTTATCTCCTTGTGTTTGTCTCATGTTTTTAAAATAATATAGTTTGTAATGGGTTTTAACAAATGTTTGGCAAGGCATGGTCTGCTTTGTCTCTTGCGCCATAAAACCCAACAGTCACTCATGCAGTCAAAATTCTTAAAATAAACATAAGATATATATATATCTTTGGAGAATATACCTTATTGATTGCGAATTACACTTCAAGAGAATGGGAAATGAACTTAGCCTAAATTTACTCTATAACTTTAAAGATCATTTTCTTATCTGACAATAAAAACTTACACAACAAAAGTATGTATGCAATTTGAAAATTTAAAGCTAGTAAGTCATTTAAAAGTCTAGATACACTTCTTTATGATTATGTTGTATGTTACAGATCATTTTGAAGGTTTTTCTGCAATTTTCTCTATGTTAGATACTAAATAATTATATAATTTAATAATGTCTCCGAGAGGAAAGAACCTATCACAAGACCTTTAATTATAAAACTTCACATAGAGAGAAAGTCTCTACGGGAAACCTCCAAGATCATCAGGAAAAGTCCTGCTCCGCTTTTATATACTTCATTCAAAAATTTACAAATAACAACTCTATCACTAGGAATTACGTTAAAATTACGCATTTAAAAAGTCATATATTACTAGTGATATCTAAAATTTACATAGGCAAATTATCGCATGTTACTAGCAACATGTACAATTCGCGTGGTGAGTTCTAGTTCATGATGCGAGGCAAATGAGCCATAGACGAAAAAATCAAACCAGTTGGTATGCAGCCTTTTCTTTCAATTATTAGTTAAATATTGTTTGAATAATTTTGTATTAAAAATATATTAGTAAGATAAAAATTACCAATTGGCATTAATATTTTGAATTATAATGGACAGTTTCAATGGAAATGCATTATACAATCTATTTCGTTAGTAGTCTTCTATACATCCGGCCAAAGTCCTCATTATGCACAATCAGACTCGTGAAAGGTCAAGCAATATTTTGTTTCTCGAGAACTTTAAGATCAGGTTTCAATCTTGTAGAGTCCCGTCTCCTGGAAAGGAAAATCATCCCCACTTTAGATGTTGTACATGGCAGGTATAATTTCCTTTTGCATTTGGAGTACTCAATAACCCAAAGCTGAGATTATTTATTCAGCTACACACCCAGAAGAAAGGATTATGTTCCTTGCTTTTAGTACAAGGGACGCCAATTACTTTTCACTTAAATTTCGGGAGAGAAATGGCATCGGAGATTTACAAAATATTCGATTAGAATGCTGTGTGCGGCCATGGCCATTTAACTACTTTTTCTTTAAACTTACACCCAAACAATGTCATATTTGTATTGCAAATGTCAGTGCAACAAGCACTTCATACCAATTATAATATTTCAAATTAATTACAATTAGTATAAATATCACTCCCTAGGTATCCTGTCATTTAAAGCAACCTACTGTAAGCCATTAGCCGAAAAGGTAATCTTCAATAAAATTTTAAATAATTATAACTTGTTTACAAAAAGCAGTAAGTTAAAGATTGTTTTTTTTTTATTTTTGTAAAATTTGTTGATTAGCCAGAATTTGGAGAATCTCGCCCACACACTCATAACTTTAATGCCATTAAATGTTCAACAAATCTTCCCAAAACATAATTTATTGCATTTAAGAAAGAAAATTAAGTCTGTTTCAAGATATAACATTATATCTTGTTACTTTTGAAAATTCAGTCAATTTAATTATTTACTTTTATTTACGATTAGTTTATCTTTAATATTTTTGCACATGGAGAATTATTGGGTGAATATTAATTAGTTTATTCCAAATTATTTCAGAGAATTTAAAAATAATTCTAGAGAGAGGATTTGCATTGTAAAATTTTTAAAAATTAGTTCTGAATAATTGTGTGTGAATGCACATGAGCATTTGCTTATGACAGCATAAGGAAAATCATTTTTAAAAATGAAATGTGAAAAATTATGTACAATTTTCCTGTTTAATTCATAATACAAAAAATACTTCCTGCAAAATAAATTAATTCTATTAAAACAATCCAATGAAATTCTACGAAAAGTTAAAATAATTTCAGATAAAATACGGTATCTTATAAAAAATATTCAACTGACAATGATTGTGTAATAGTTCATTGTTATACCCCATTATTGGATTCTTGGCTGTTCTTTGCATTTGTTTTGTTATTAGCTGCGTAGTCAAGAAGGCAGCTGCTGAAGGTATCGTATTACATTCTTTAAAAAGGATATACTTTTATTTTACATGAAATCTCTTTTTGAAATTCCTGTTGCTTTTTACATACAAGTTTGCTATTTTTCCTTTATTTTTTAATTTAAGGCTATTTTTCAATGTTATTCTTAAAGAAAGGATATTAATTTTTTTTAAATCTTTGAGATATTAAAATAAAGAGCTTTTGATAAAATCTTATTTGTAACTTATTTTAACAATATTACATGTGATTTCCTAAGATCTGAAAGATCAAAAATAAATTAAAGCGTTGAATAAAGAGAATAAAGCGTCAGTCTGTTTTGTGAAAGTCCTATAGATTCTTTAAAACTTTTGAATTTGTTTGAATAATAAGAAAAACCTACTAAGTGACACCTTGAAGCACTCAAAATCAAATAAGTACATCAGTAGCGGGAAAGGCCAGAAAATAACCAAGAAAGGAACACTGCACATAAAATTTACAAACACAAGTGTTCTAGGGTTAAAGAACAACTATATGAAATATTTCCAAGTGGGTAATTTTAATTATTTTTAAAGTTACAGCAGAGTAGTGTTTTATTGAAATCTATAAGAGTATGAACACTTTTAGAAGCCTTTTTGAGATAACAAATTGGTTAGGTATATAAATGTGAAGTTTCTAGAGCTATCATGAGTATTAATAATTTAATATTAACCATTAGCTGGATAAAGTAATTGATTTAAATTTATGTTGGAGGATTTTATTTCTAGTCCCAAGAATATACATTTCATGAGGTTTATTATTATTATTTTCTTATAAACTTCTCTTTGGCTGCAACCTTGAATTTCATATGGTATGACCAAAGAGCAGTCTAAGTTCTATGTAGAAAATCTCAATTTATTTACTATATTCAGAGCATATTTTGTCATATTTGCTCTTTATTTGAAGAAAAGTATTTTATTAGTTTGAGTTCGATTTAAGCCAAGACACATTGACATTTCAATCTTGTGGAATATTTACTGGTTAAAGTTCTTGGATGTTTTGTATCCATATTATTCTTAATGATATTTATAAAATTACTTTGTTCAATTATAGCTTATTGGTGAAGTTGGAAATTACCTTTATAAAGACAATGACAAGAGTTAATCATACAGTAAATTTTTATATAAACAACTTACATAAATTATATATAAAATACATTTAATACAGTAAGAAGAGAATACTATAAGTGGATCACAGGTGACATGCTAACATAAACAGCTAATGCTATTAACAAAAGTTAAGTGAACTAAATTAAAAAGTAGTAGTGAAGTTTAATATACATAAAACACAGTGAAAAAACAGGAGGTAGATTGTCTAGATAAAAAATATACATAAAAATACACTTCTGCAGTCACTCAAAAGTTATGTGTGTAAATATAAAACTTTAAACTATGTACATACAGATAAAAGCAAAAAGATATATATATATATACATTGAATATATAAATAAATACAAAAAAACTATAAATGAACTTTCTGTAAAAAGGATTTAATAATAAGTAATATTCCATGCAAAGAATAAAATAATCACCACCTTTGATGCAAGACCAAAAAAATATTCTGGATTAATATTTTTCTTATAAATATTGTTTAAACATAAATTATTTCTAAACATTTAACATTATCAAACTGTAGTTTTCTTCACTAAGAGGTAGTCAAAGGATTCAGCTGGAAAAAGCACAGTAAGATACATTATTCCACAACATGTTTATGTATATAAATAAACAAGCCTTAAATCTACAACTCTTTATAAAATAAAAATAATAAATTACTAAATAGTTTCAACTATAACATTAAGTCATAAACATTCTAGAAGTATAGCTTTATAATAAAAGAGAAGTGAAGGATAAAAAAAAATTGTTCTTTCTTCAACACAATAAGCAGTGTAATTTTAAGAGTTTAATAAGACAAAAATAAGCAGAAACCATAAAATTGGAAAAACAAGTGCTTTGCATTCAGATGATGCAACTTCCATCAAATAATGATAAAAAAAATATGCAGGGTGATGCTCATGATCCCGCATAGCTATTTAAATCAATGGGTGATGATTGGTCATAAAAAAATAAGAGAAATGTATGCTGATAAAAAATTAATGATCTTCATGAAAAACTACTTGAACTTTGTAGCAGGAAATGTGTCACAATTGATGCTACCTATAGAATCAATTGATAAATGACAATAGTCATGGTGCATAATGAAAATTGTATGACATACTATCTAAATGCTTGGAAAGAAGTATTTGGATACTAAGAAGAAATTCGTGTTGAACTGAAAATGATATTTGTGGGAACTGATGTAACATTTACTAAGTTGAAGAACAATTTGATTGAAAATTACCAATAAAAAGAATATAGTTTTAATACTTATTTCCTGTGTAGTTATGCAAATAGAACAGAAAAATTGACTGCTGGACATAAAAAAAATGGGGTAACGACACAGTCATGAAACTAAAGCATAAGCACTATAAAATAAATGTCGGAAATCTGATGAAGAAGATGGATAAAACAATTTCCAAGAAATGGTTTCATATAATTAGCATTGAAAGGGCAAATTAATGCCTCTAGTTGCTCTAATTCGAAAGTGTCAAATCATTTTCACATATGACTTTGAAGAAGTCAATGAAACATGTAGATGCACGAAATATTTGCATTCATTCCTTTTTCATGTAATTGCGTGAAATGTTACATTTAAACACAATCATTTTATCCACAAAAAGGGCAGTTTAGGCCAAACATCTAATGAAACAATAGAAGACTTGGAACACTCATATCATAATATTGTAGATGTAATTTGTAATGAAGCAGGAAATTGTACTCGCCTTGCATAATGTTTCATTAGATGAGTTTACTGAATGGTGCACTGACTGTATGAAAATATGTCGAATGACACTTAAAAATCATGTCTGGACTGGTAACAACCACATTTTACAGTCCCCAAGGCTTTCACATATCAAATTGACCCGAGTGGTGACCAAGAATGACAGAATAGTCCCACTGTAGCTCATGCATGTCGTAAGAGGCGACTAAAATGGGTACCCAGCATCTGGGGGTATAGCCGGGCACCCTGCCCCTGGGGATTATATCAGGGACTTGCCTTCTTCAGGTAAGTACGGGCATCATGACCCTGAGGCATCTTAGTGATCTTTTTTTTGGTAACACATGGGGTTTACTGTCTTTGGTAAACACATGTGACGCACTCCCGGGATACCCTAGCGATCCTTCTCTATTTTCGACCCTCCTTGTCAAACACTTTTTATCTTTTTTTCAACTTCACGTCTAGACCAGTTTAATCTTGTTTGGCGCCGCATAGCCATATTGTTGTCATATCGCGGTAATCATGGGAAATTACGTTTTCCGATATGACGTCATCTCACGCATCTGGCAATGTAATCGGGAATTTGCATTCGACGGTGTTTTTTTCTAATACGTCATATGAAGTTGTTTTTCATTGGATTGCCGATTTTTAACTGTCAAGTTGACGGTATCGAATGCAGATTCCCGAATATATATAAAGGAGATCTGATTAGATTTGTGAGAGGCGCCATGATCTCCTCAACTTCAAACATCCATATCTTTGCTTCTCTCCATCCAATCCTCAAGATTTTTACAACCAAACTCAACAAGAACATTCTCCACTACTATAAACATCCACCATTCCAAAGAGACTTTTATTTTCCAAGATTTGGGCTTGTGGAGCGCTCCGCGCTCTGGGCGCCCATTGAACTTCAACGTCAAGATTTGTGAGATGGCTGACTGACTGGCTAGCTGGCTTCTTGGAATAAAAAATGGCTGACTGACTGGCTAGCTGGCTTCTTGGAATAAAGGATGGCTGAAGGAATGACTGACTGGACTTGCTGCTTCTTGGATGCTTGACAGATGGTGCAAGAGTCTTTGGCTGTTATAGGAAGCTCTTTTTGGATGCTGTATGACAGCTGTTTATGAATGGCCAAATGAACTGGGGGCTTCTTGTTTTTTTGAATATGATCGATGAGACCATCGTTATAATGTTGGAGCTTTCGGTTTAGAAAGTGATATTAGTATTGTAAATAATGTAAATAAATAATCGTGTAAAATAAATATAGATTTTAAATATTAGTTTGACTTTCTGTTGATGTGGCATACAATATTAAATTAAATTAT
>BMAW01084957.1:0-39607 GCA_019974015.1 Nephila pilipes | reverse complement strand
TATTAAGGCATTAAGTGAAGTGTTTTCAATTTTCAGCTGCAATTGTAAGTCACCTGTTAGGAAAGCAATGTGTTGATAGAGGAAATCTAAATACCCATCAACTAAGTATAGAAATAACAGAAGATAAGGCACTAAATTGCAAAGGCCATAGACATAAAATCATCACAGCATAGCATACCATCACTCAAAACATTTTGCAAAAGCGTTCCTTTATTAGAATACAAAATAAAAATTTTCTTGGTAAAACAATTATGCATGTTGGAATAAATTTAGGTTTAAATCTGTAAATGGAAATTGGAAAGTTTGGCTGTATAAATCTATAAGAAGGTGCTATTATGTAACGGCCACATGAATTTAAATCTATCGTCACTACATTATATAATTCTAGGAGCACAGATTAATACTGATAATATTTATATAATTAGAAATCTAAAAATAGACTTAGCTTGATAGGTTTTATACAAATGTATATCTAGAACTCAGAGGCAACATTTATTTAAAGTTATTAAATTTAATACTTAGTATCTTAAAAATTAAAACTCTTTATGGAAGGATGTTATATAAAACCCAATTGAACTTAGTGATTTTATAACAAAATTTATTTTCTAATAATGTATATATGTTTTATACTTTAAAAGTTTGCATTTCTCTCCACAGTACTCTATCTATTACACTTACATATCATATTATTTTAATTTTAGAAATAAGTAACTAAAGTATAGTCACATGATTAAATATTAAAAACAATATTTAGTTACAAAAACTGAGAAAATGTTTAAATATAATATGACTTTTTGTATATTCATGCAATTAAAACTACAAATCTTGTAAGGAAATTTTACAAAATGTATATCAACAAAAGACTGTGATCATTGGTTTTAAAATCTGACAAACAAAACATTAGAATTCTATCTCTGAAAATGCTATAAAATATTTGGGTTCCTTCATATTCTTCCTTTACAAATTCTTTATCATATATTTAAGAAATGCTAATATAACATCATTTTTGTAACTGTCTAAATTTTATTGTGATAAATTTATTACTTGATATTATCTAACTGATATTCAAACAACTGCTCCATTTTAAATTTCAGTGGCTAGAAAATTAAGTCTTTGTAGTATTCAAGAATAGGTAGAGTTATTACTCTCAATACTTTCCACCCTAAAATTACAAATATACTTTTTAACCATACATATTTTATGTAAATTTTGCGTTTCTATTAATATAGTAATCAAATGTAAAATAAGTAAAAATAGCTCTAAATTAAAATTCCCATAACATCTATCAATTCATTCTTCCTTATTTTCGAAATAATGCATTTTAAGGAAAATTTGCAAAAGGAGTGACTGTGGAGTTTAATGGCGAAAGAGTCAAAGCAGGCCATGCTAAACACTTGTTAAAATAAAAATTTAAAATATTAACCAAACACACAGTAAAAAATAATAAAAAGTTAAAACATCAAATTTGGTGTAAAAGGTCAATATGTTTTAAAAAAGCAAATAAGTTATGGTGGGGATTTCCCCCCACAAAATTCGCAAAAAGAAACACTAATTTAAAAAGTAATTTCAAAAATTTTCCATCCTGAAATAGTAACAAATTACCAATTTTTAAAACTAAAATTTAAACAAATTACAGATACAAAACAAATCAAAAGATGATGTCAAATGTTAAAAAACGATGAACATATGAGAATAATACATGTAAACATATTTCTAAAAGTAAAATATTTTTGTACTTAATTTAAAATATTCCCAATTCCAGTGAGTATGATTATGGATAAAAATATTGCTGCAAAAAACATAAATATTTAAAAGAAAAAGAAATATTTTAATATTAAATAAAACCAAAACGGTATTTTAATCAAAGATTGGTTTTGACTACAAATATTTTAAAACACTACTGTATTAAGAAATATGTTAACATCAAAATTAAGTAGAACAATATAAAATGTACCACAAAAAGGGGAAATTTTGAGTGGGACAGGGAAATATGAAATTTATAACAAAGCAGGGTAAACATGAGCAAAATGGAATAGAAGTTTTATAATTTTTTTATAAGAATGATGTATAAAATATTTCATTTT
The DNA here is from genome assembly GCA_019974015.1 of Nephila pilipes. NCBI lineage: Eukaryota > Metazoa > Arthropoda > Arachnida > Araneae > Nephilidae > Nephila > Nephila pilipes. The sequence goes on along the minus strand of BMAW01084957.1, from coordinate 37,523 downwards.
TGCTAATAGTTTTAAAGGAAGAATGAATAAAAAATTGAAATGAAGATTTTTAATGTTATTTTAATATACTAACAAATTAAAGTTCAAATATGTATAAACTAAAACAAAAATTTCATCTTTCGTATGGAATCTTATATATATATCTTAATTTTTTTTAACAAGTAAAATAAAATTATTTCAGATTTAAATAAGAAAAAAAGCCATGACTTTTTTCTATCAATATGAAATGTCCATTACTTTTTACCTTACAACCTTCAAATTGTGAAACAATAATGGACAATTTAAATGCCTATACTAATTCATTTTTTAAAAAAAGATTAAAAGATGCTCGATGCTTTAATTTGCCTTTATTCATTCAATTATTTCAAACACTTTTAATTATTTATCAAGTATTGGACACACAACACATTTGTATTTTTCATCACAAACACAAAATTTTAAATTAAGCAAAATAGTTAATACTACTAGGGAATAGGAAAAATGAAAGTTACTTCTAGCTTTGATTAATGTTAGTAACTAATTTCTGCACACAAAAATTACAGAGGTGCAAATATTATGACATAAGCATGCCCACATGCAAAACACAAGACACATACACAAAACTTATAAATACCATTTTTAATTTCAATTTGCTCTTGAACACTAGCATCTTCCTCAAGTTCTCTGCAAAAAATAAACAAAATAAAGTATTAAATATATCAAAACTAAACATTTACAATGAATTTCAATTATGTTATTCTGATTTGATTTATATAAACAAGGCAAATGGTTAAAATAAAGTTTTAAAAGCTAATATTAAGGAAGTTGAAAATTATTTATTTTGATATTATGAATATTTTTATGTCTTTTTTTTTTTTCGGAAATGTAAGTAAATTATATTGCGAATTCCCTTAACTATATTTAGAAATATGTTGAAAAATAACATCAGCTTTTGTTTCAAAATATATAAACATAATGCAAAAAAAGTTAAGTTTATAACAAATCCACATTTTGATCAATTCAATGTGCTATCAATGCAAATTGATGTTTTTTGAAATATTTTCAAAACAAAGGGGGAAAAAACATAGATTTCAATGTAAGCACTGGAATTGTCATTTAATTATAAAGTATTGATTGACTGTTATCCTTTAATGATTTGCATGCATATAAATACTGTCTCAAGTAATGAATCTGAGATGTTGCAGATCTACTTCTAATACAAAACAAATATATAAACATTCAAGAAAAACTAAATTATAAGTTTCTATGAGAGTAGAGATTTGTATATCTACAAAATTTGTCACAACATGAATGAGGTTTTCATTTTTCAAGATGTTTCCAATATAATTATAAAAATAAAATAAATATAAACATATGAAAATATTCATTAATAAATAATGCTGTTAAAATAAGTTCATTCCAAAATTATAAATTAAAAGCATTGTAAATAACAATGATTAAGTTATGAAAATAATATGCAAATTAAACAATGAAAGAGCAGAATTTATGAACTATAATAAATAACTATGCCTTAAAAAAAGTAATTCCCACATTATCAGCAAAAGCTTCCAATTAATTATTTTTTTTTTCAATTTATGCCCCAGAAAATTTTTCATAAGTCTACTTAAATGACAAAAAAAAAGTCATGACAATAAAATATATAACATTTAATAAACTTCATAAATAAAAACCTTCTTCTATCCATTTCTATACTATCAATAATACAGTTTCGCTGATCAACGATGTCCATAAGTTCCAATATAAGTTCCTCTTCTTTAACTTTATCTTCCTCATTCTTATCTGGAAATATAAAAATAATCAAATAATTGCTTACTATCAATCCAATAATTTACTTTTTCAACATTTTTGTCACACTTTAAAAACATAAATATATCCTTTTTTGTCTTAATACATTAAGAATTTTTTTAAAAAATGAGCTATTTTCAATAGAAAAATAATCTATTTTATTTTGGTAGTTTTGTAACTAAAGTATCATCATTCTGTAACTATCTACACAGAAATTACATTTCTATGAAATTCAGAGAACATATTTTATATACTACGAACATGATGAGCAAAACAACTAGACAATTACGTATTATATATTATGGAGCAGTCATGAGGAACACAGAGTATATTCAAAATATTTCATAAGGTAATTAAAGTAATGTATATGTCAACAAGAGAAGAAATGTAGGCATATTTGACTGAGGGCAAATTATCTACATTCAGAAAAAGACATATTTAGTTTTAACAATTAAGATACTTTTGTCGATTTCTCTAACAAATAATTTAACTATGCAGGAGTACTTGACCCCCTCACCACCACAAAAGTGTTCATATATAAGTGCTAAATTACATATGTATAAAAACACTTGCATGGATCTTAATCAATGGCATTATAATAAATACAATGCTACCGTGAAGTAAATTGCAAAATAATTCAGTGAGGGTGCATTCATGAATCTCTATTCAAAGAAAATTTGTCACAAAAGACAGAATTAAGTCATCAGAATAAAGTATTTTATCATTAACAGCTTAACTTAAAGTATATAATTCAAGAAGGTTCTTAAAGGATGGATATGGAGAGTTGGAAACACAACATTTAGATACCTGAATTACATTTAGTAGTTCATTATATCAATGGAAAGCAACAAATACCATTTAAAGTACACAAAGCATTGAATTAAATATCCCAACATAAAATATTAATTCTCCAACATGAGAGTTGTTTTCACAATGACTGAACTCAACCCTTGGTCATGTGGAGAACCATAATTATTATTTATTCCTATTACACACAATTCTTTGAAGAAATTTTTTATCATTTTATGATAAAACATGATAATATACTCTGCTGCCCTATTGCAAAAAACACTATAACACTTCATGACAAGACATTAAGTTGAAAAGAATTATTAAGACATGTTAGAAGCGACATTGCTACCAAATGGAAGAACTGCTCATTCTGCTTTGAAATTGTCATTGAACATGCAATTCATTGAAACTCCCACATGCAGCATTTCTAAAGCATTTGGCATGGGAAAAGTATTGAAAAAATGCAAACTTATTATTTGGAATAAATGCCCAATGGTGCTCAAAAAATTTCTCAAGGCTATTGATTAATCACTGCAAGATTTTTAAGGAAATACGAGACCATTTGGTAATGCATTAATATTACTCAAGGAGAATTCAGGAAATTATTACCTGTAATTCCTCAATCAACACCAGCAGACAAAATAATCTCACATCAATCGCTGGAAATTGGGAATAGAAAGGTGCAACCCCTAAACAATTATCATGATAATTTGTGCACTTTAATGACATCAAAAGAAGAATTTGTTGAGAAAGTACTTTCCAATATTCAAACGAATTTTTTAAGTATTACGCCAGGCTGAATGAATGAACTACTTTTGCAGCCATGAACAAAGATGTCTACAAACTTAGCAATGTTATTCACTCAACATTCAAAGTCACTGCATGGCACTGCAATTGAAAATTGGTGTGCCAATTATCGTGTAGAAAAATATCAGCCAACCAAAGCTTGTAATAGTATGGGACTTGCAGTAAAAAAATTTATAAGCAACATTGATGAAGTAACAATTTTGAAAGGACCTTTTAAAGGTGAAGATGACCTCATTCCTAGTATTCTTATGATTCCAATAGATATGCTGTTTCAATTTAAGAAATTGCAATTCCCCATTCAATTACCATCAACAAAGCTCAGGGATAATCTTTAGAAAAGTGCAGTTTAGATCTAGACGCAGATTGCTTCTTACATGGACAATTATATGTTGTGTGTTTCAGAGTCGGCAAACCAAACAATCTCAATATCTGCACAGGCAATGGAAGACCAAAAAATATTGTATACTCACAAGCAATGTGAAGTTAAATATATAAGAAATGTGCACCTTCTCTTTTTCATTTAACTAGACTGTGCCATAGCAAAGTGTAACAGGGCACAGTTAGTTGTGAATAAAAAGAACCACAACAAATAGTTACTTTTTCCTATTTCTTTTTATAGACCTATTTTTAAAAATTCTTTGAAGCACTGTGTACAACCAATTTGATTTGAGTTAATATTGCAGTAAAAACGAAATGAAGACAATTGACGATATATCTAGTAATTTTTAATCATGGTATAGTGATGAGAAAGACATAAGTTAACACTGCACAGTAAGTAACCAACATAGTGGTAATTTAAGAAAACAAAATACCAATTAGCAATCTTTAAAAGAATAGCATGAAACTTATCAAATTTCCATGCAGCACTTTTTCATGCCAAACACAACCAACTACATCTATAAAGAGTTCCCATGTTTTATGCATCAATGTCTGCTTTTCATTTTCCTAACTCCTCACTTGATAAAAGGATTTGATTTGGTGAATTAACATCACGTTTGACAAGAATTTAACCATTTAGAGCTTAACAAATTCAAACATAGCAGTAATTAAAGAAGGCTCTGAAAAGTTGGAATGTGAATAAAAGCCATTTACACTATACCCTTAGTTATGAATAAAAGCAATTGTTAAAGAATATGTATTCAAACTGCACCCATTTAGAATAAAAATAGGGATAGGGGATTCACATCTCCTTCAAATCCATTCCATCTTTATTGTATAGTTGCTTAAATCAAATTAGTTGTGATTGGATGAATAATAAACCAATCATTACAATGAAATTAAATTTTTATGTTTTTATTTATAAATTTCAGTTCCTTAAAAATAAAGGAAATTCTGCAATTTAATGATCAATGTTTTCTAATTTTTATTTTATACAAAATACAAAATATACACAATTAGGTTACATAGATTTAAATAAATTATAACTACAGTACAAATTTTTGCTTTGTATTGTTTCAAGAATTCACTTAAACATAAGCAAGAATATTAAATAAGCATTTCTCAATGAAATACCATAACACCAATTAAGCAGACAGTTAGCAAGTTAAATTTTCTTACCAGGATTTTCAATTAACTGACGAATTTGCAATTCAATTTCAGCTTGTTGCTCTTCCAGACGTTGGGAACGTTTGCTGAAAGGAAATTAAAAATGTAAGGAAATAGTGGAAATCATATTCAGAAGAGGAGAGTGGAAGAGTTAAATAAGTAAAGTCATTATTTTCATATTATGTGTATCTGGGCAAGAGTTAGAAGTACAGTACCCTAAGTAATAAAAACACTATACATCAATTTCAACATTACTGTGTGTATTTAAGATACTTTTAAAACAACACAAAGACATTAAATATTATAGATTATAACTTACATACATTTTTATAAAAAGTATGCATCAGTTCTAAAAAGTAATACGTAGTTAATTCTTAAGTTTGTATTGATTGATAAAAATGAAGGGTGGAGTATTATATAAAAGATAGTGTCCCATTTGCAATCTTAATTTTCTAACTTTAGTGCTACAAAAACTAGATCCATCAATATATCATTGTAACATATTTTGTATTGTTTTGTTGGTGAAATAGCAAAATTACAGACTTAACACTGGTGATAATTAACTCAAAAATCAATGTTTCAAAGTTTAAAAAAAAATTTCAAAATCTAATCCATTGAAAAATAAAATATTTATTTAGAGTTTGAATATAAGAGGTTTTTATTTTAGGAAATAATGAATAAATTCAATACATCCTAACAAATGAAATAATTCAATATTAATAGGAAAAAGTGAAGTAATTACTCTATTTAAAAAAAAATGGTTTAGCTGAAGTCTAATAGAACTGTAAATATATCTTTTTTTGTTTTGTGATTTCCTTTGATAGAAATTACTCTTAATTACTTTTAATTGGGAATCTTGCATTAGATTATTTTTGTCAACAAAAATGTTCAAGAGTCTATTTTTAGGTGTGTGTGAGAATCATTAATTAATGCATTGGAATAATGCTAAAAAATGTTGTAAATTCAAGAAATGCAGCAGAATTCTATTACGTTTAATTAAAATAAGGTTTTATTCAAATTTTCAAGATTTTGTAACCAATAAACAACAAAACAAAGGGAGTTTTTAAATCCACCACATTTCCCCCCCCCCTTTTATTGCTGCTTATAAGGATCTTTAGAATTACTCAAGCTAAGTGCTATTTCTAGTCACTATAATTGCAGCACTTGATAAATCCAGTTCAATTTAGGGAACAAATATGATTGGTACACATTTAATGAACAGAAGAAATGTGGTAATTGTCTTGCTTAAAGTTTTTGAAATTTTTTTGCCATAAAAAATCATTTATGTAAAGTTGTTCTCATCATTCAAGTTTTTATATATAAAATGTATGCACAATCAACAAGCAATTTTTGATATTTTATGCTTTCTTAAAAAAAATTTCATTTAAGTATCAAAATAATACAGAAAAAAAAATACATAACAGTACAAAATTGTTTTCAGAGCTTAATTTTGGTGCATTTGAGAAAACACAAATGGTGAGAAAAAATAGGAGTATTGAAGTAATGTTTGAATTATGAATTCATTTCAAACAACAAAGAATATTCATCATAAACAAATATGTTGAATTGCATTTAGGTGTTTTTTTTTATATATATACAGAAAAAGTAAAAAAAAAAAAAAAAAATGTTTTAAAAAAATAATTTGCTTAAAACAATTGTAATGTGATCTGTCATAAAATTACAGTTAATTATAGAAAAAAATTCCTTAGTTGCAAAAAACTTACATGTACATAAGTTCAGCTTGCCTTCGGAAAAGAGCATTCTTTTGATTTACCAATTCAAACAGCTGCATTATATATTCTTCTTCTTCTACCGACGCTTCCTCATCTAAAAGAATATAAGAATTTTTTTTAGACAGAAAATATGAGAGTACTTGCTTTTTGCAATTAATTGTTGAGCATGCCTCACCTTTATCTCTATCTCTAATTAGAATTTCAATCTCACGACCTTGTCTTTCACATTCTCTTTGCTTTTCTTCAATTTCTTTCATTTCTCTAATGATTTCTTTCAATGGTATTTTTTTATTCTGAAATACAATGAAATAAGCAGAATTGCAGTGCTTATAAAAGAAACCATAGCTAGAACAGTTCAAAAATATATCAATTCTTATTTTGAACAATTCTAAAAATTACCTTTGATTTCTGATATTTTGTTAATTCACAGTTAAATCTATCTTTATTATTCTCATGACATGGATATGATGCTATAATTAATGATATCTTTTCATTTGTGATTTTGGTATAATAAATAATTCGTAATTTATTTTTGAATCCAAATAAATAGATAACCTTTATGCTTGTAAAATAATTTTGTCTACAGTACTTCTGAGGACATTTTCCCATATATATATAGATCATCCTATCTGTTTTGTCACACTAAATTTCTGACATTTTATAATTTATAAGATATAATCAAGAAATTTCTTATATATATAAAAAACAATGTATCTAATATCAATTAACCTTTGAATGCAGTAGCATATCTATATATACATCTTAATCAAGTTTTATAACTATATGATACATTTTCAATCACACTTTCATTTAATGAGTCATATATATTTAATACACATGTAATAATACTTACATCTTTTCTTTTTGGTATAGGAACAGGAGGAGCCGGTCTCTTTTTCTTCTTAGCTTGCTTCGAAGCTTCTTTATCAGCAGCTGCAGAAGCAGAAGTAGACTTTAATTTCATGTTATCAGCATCTTTCATTTGTTTGGAGTTGGCTATAACATCTGCTTGAGATATCTGTCGGTTGGGTGGAACAGGAGGTGGTGGTGGAGCAGGTTTACTCTTTCTCAGTTTTGGTGAAGGTGTTTGAAGACTTACTCTACTTCCAGTTGGAGAAGATTTTAATGAATTCATGGAAACATCAGCCTCAGAATCCTGAGAGTCATTTGGGAAAATATCACTCAATTTAGGAGGTTTAGGAGCAAGTCTTTTTTTCATAGTCCCCCTTAATGAACCAGTCGGGGACATTGATGTATATGAACCATTCTGACTGAAAGATGAATTTATTTGAGCAGGAGGAGGCCTAGGAGGTACTGTTTTTGGTTGGGGTATTGTTGCATCTGTATCATCATCATCTGATGCAAATGGGTTTTTGGATTCATCATAATCATCACTAAGTACGACTTTAACTCCAGATGTGTGTACAGTATTATTCTGCACCTCCTCCTCATCATCACCAAATGGATTAAGATCATCTGGATATTCCTCCTCCTCATCATCATCCCCAAATGGATTTAAATCATCAGGATAAAGCTTTTCAGCTTTTGAGGATTCAACCACTTCTGCTTTTGCAATTTCTTTATTAGCCACAATATTTGACTCATTTTGAGACAGTTGTTTTCTAGATTTCTGAAGAACATCTACAGGCTGTTTTACCTCGGGTTTTTCTGAACTTATACGAGGAGATATAATTGAAGTGTTTACATCAACATTTGGCTCTGTTTTAGTAGTGCCAAGTTTTTTAATTTCAAGACTATGTCTGATACTAGGAACAGGTGTACTACTGAGTTCTTTTTTAAATGGACTACTTTCATTCCTTAAACTAATGCCTAAGTTATTTGGATACTGAAATCTATCTTTTTCTTTAGGACTTGCAACAGAAATTTCAGTTTTTACTTCACTCAAACTTTTGATACTACCAGAAGCATCCTGACTAACTGTTAAACCACTTTTATCATTAGATCCTAATGAACTCCTTCTGGGAGTAGTGTTGCTCCATTTGGATAGGAAGACATTAGAAGACAAATTGGTCTCAGAACTACTGCTAGGCTCATTTGCCTTATCTTTTGGTGTAAGGCTACCATCACTTCCAGGACGTGGCAATGTTTTAGCATAAGTAGACCTGATTTGAGGAATTTCAATGCTACTAATTCTTGAAGAATCAGGTGTTGAAGTAATTGGTGTTAAAGGCAAGCTTGAAGATTCCTTTTTAGGAGTGCTACTAGCTGTTGGAATACTAAGCTTCAAAGGAGGTAGACTAGTTTGAAAAATATCTCTTGATGTTTTAAAAGGACTTTTATATTCGCCAATTTGGTATTTATTTGGTGAAATCTTACTAGTATTCTCCTCCTTAGATGATGATTCAAATTGTAATGAATGTCTGGCAGTTGAATTAGGCACTTTATTAAGTATTGAAGAAGTAGAATTATCACAGTTTGGTTTATCACTTTCTGAATCACTTGTTTTACTTAATTGCGAACTAAACCGTAAGGATGCTTTTGGAGTTTCTTTAGATATAGAAGCATCAATATTACCAGCTACTAAGATCTTTTCTGAAAATTCTACACTGCTTGAAGCTTCTTGAGGTTTAGCAGTACTAGATGAATTAAGAGAAAATATGGCACTAGTTCTAGGAGATTTAGCAGAAGCAGGAAAGTCACTATTAGGAGAGGTAGGAGATGATGTCAATGTACTACTATTGGAAGTTTCAGAAGTTTTAAAAATGGATTCAGTCCTCGAATTTCGATTCGATTCAAAGACACTGATTTTATCTTTCACTGAAATGTATACAAATTATATATTTTATAAGTTTATAAACATTTTCAAGGAAAATTAAACAAAAAAAAAAAAATCAAAAAATACAATACAACAGAATTTTTTAAATGTATTTAAATACACAAACCTCTTAATTCAAACAAATTTTAAGGTTTGTTTGCATCAAGATAAGCTCTAAAACTGGACTCAAATATCACTTTTTTTAAATTCAGAAATTATGTGCATGTTGTACATTATAACATTTATTTATTTATTTATTTTATTTAAGCTATGTTATAAAACTAATTATATTGCATATAGATAAAGATTTTCAAAAATCACAGAGAAAGCATAAGATATTGATTGTATCGCATTTTAAAACTATTGTAGTGCAAATTACTTTTTTCATCTTTGATATCAGTAATAAATAAGGAATCAGCAATAAAATATATAATGTGAACAAGTTATTGAATGTTAAATTAACAAAAATTCAGAGAGTTAAACAACCAAAGAATTAAAAAACAAAATTCATTCTACAAAAAGTTCATTGCAATATTCTTAGAAAAAAGCAGTATAAAATATCAAAAAATGTTCCATAAACTCAAGTAATTTGTTTTTTATAAGTTTTCACAATTTTTACAATATATATGTATATAATAGAAGGATAATAATTTTTCAACCATAAAGTGACTTTTTATGAATTTGGAGAAACTTATAAACAACCAGAGTCATCTACCATACATTTTTTTCTAAATATAGAGTATGAATATAGAATAAGCATATGGAGTATTATTGGAAACTTTGAAGTGCTTAACATTTTTAAAAGAAAAAAAATTTGAAAGTTACGAAAAATGACCGAAGTGTTTAAGAAAACAATTTTCAACATCTTTCATTTCAAATTTATTTTTGAACTGTAATTAATTAAAATTTCCTTTCTTTTTTGTGTGTGATTGTTTGTACATACAGGACTCTTTGAATATTATAACTAATAATAGTTAAAAGTTAATAATAGTTAAAATATATATAAAAAAAAAAAAAAAGAAATATACTAACCTGAAATTCCACTATCACACGATTCTTCTAACACACTTTTCCTTTTAATGTTTTCACTAGCTGATGTACCATTTCTTAAATTAGGACTAAATTTTTTCAATTCAGGAGACTTAGAAGCTAAACTATGCTGTAAAAAATTACTTCGAGCATTATTAACAGTTTCCAATATAGGAGATTTACTCGGAGTGTTGTTTTGAGCTAGAGGACTTGGAGATTTGATTGCAGTATCATTAATACTACCATTTTTTTCTTCTGGAGAGTCATAAGATGTGTCCTGAGTTTCCATACTATAAGAGTTTTCTTCAGGAAGACAAACAGCACATTCATATAGTCCAGGTGTATCACTTTCAACATAGGTACCAGGGTTTAACAAACACTGACATTTACTACACCTAAAGCATGTTGTGTGGTAAAGTTTACTGTCTACCAAGAGTCTTTCAAGAATGAAAACACGATGATTACAGGCATGACACACTTCATTGCGATTTGTAGGAAAAACACTAGGTCTTACAACGGTAACCTGTATTAAAAATACAATATTTTGCAACATAAACTATGTAAGCATGCATATTATATATGGATATTAATAGTGTTTGAAAGTGATGTTAAGTACTTTGATATACTTTAAACAGTTATTTATAAAAATAGTCTTGTAAAAAAAACTTTTAATAAAACAAAGAAATATGCACAATAAGGAATGGAGGTAAGTTTAAGTCTCATGTAATTTTTAAAAATTCTTACAAAAATACCTAATGTAATAAGTAATTTACCTTTGATGGAGGTCCTACAGAATTACCTTGAGGCCTCTTGGTAGGTTTTAAAGTTTTTACTATGAAATAAAAAATGATATATAAGATTTTATAACAAAAAATAAATATCAACCAATTATTTCATTAAAAGTCTTAAATACCAAACAATATTTCACCTGTATGAGCAACAAAATTAAACTAAGAAATTTAGCACAAGGTAAAAAGTGAAAATAAAATCAAAATTTAATAACTATTAATTTCTTCAGAATTTTAAGCAAATCTTAAATTAGCATGTAAAATTTTAAAAATGTGCAAAAAATTTAAAATCATGATAAAATGATTCTATTATTTTTTATGCTTGCTTTTATTGAACATATTTTTTCACTTACCATTACATAGAAGTAATCTAAAACAATACATAAAATCTTTAGATAGACTACATCTAGATACAAATTACATTATAGTAATCTAAAAATAAATTAAAGCTCAGTTTTATTTTATTAACTTATCACATTTTAAGAAAAACAGACAAATAATTTTTACCTTTATTTTGATTTTCAAAGCAATTATGTAATTGAGAGAGGTATGTGATAATGCTTAATCTATCTGGTTTCTCATATTTGACCATGTCTTCAGCATCTAAAAGAGCTGGTACTCCTAATTGCTTTTCAGCAACACTAAAAGCCTGGAAAATAGGAAATTCAGCATATAATAAAAAATATAAATTATATCAAATTGTGTAAACATTGAAGTTTCACTTAAAGAACTTACCAATGAGTTATTTTCTAGAATGTTGTTTCGATTAAGAGATTCAAAAGAGCTGTAAAAAAAAACAATTCATATTTCAGATAGAGTATAACAATGACATTCAAATTTTGAAATAAAATCTTCATTAAAAAGAAACAGAAATATGGAAAAAATATTAAATATATAAATTAAAACATTCTTTAGATTCCCATTTCTAAAGTGGTTTGTAATTTTTTTTTCTCAAATTTTAAAAAACTTTCATGCTATTTCTGTGTTTCATCAATGTTGCAATAATTATTAAAGAATGGCTGAATTCCACCATCAAATGCAAGCAAAAAAATGTCTTTTGCCTATTAAATGAGTGGGTTCTTTTATGGTGTCATTTAATTACGAGCATTTATTTCTAATCATTTTTCTTACAGGACGACACTTTAAAAACATGAAACACACACAAAACACAGAAATTCAACATAGAATGGACTTAAGTCCTTCAACGAGCTTAAGGCTCATCGTAACGTGTTTCGCCTTCGGGAATTACGTCGTTTTTGCCACAGGCTCTGGCGAACTCTTTGTATATTAATTAATTTATGCAAACATCCACTTAAAATGGGTATTGGAAATTTTAATCAGGTTTATCTCAGATAGGAGATTAAGGCCCGGTTCGGGCTAGGTGCTTTACACTAATCTTCACAACGAACTTGAGGGCGACAGTGCCTCACAACCTATTTTTATATTCAACACACATTTTTAATTTTTTCCCCTTTCATTATTAATACATGTAACTTTAAAAAAAAAAGAAAGAGAAAATATACACCAGCATTTAAATGCTTTGTTTTATGAACTAAAATTATATCTCCTTAACTCTCTTGTATACTTTTTGAAAAATATACAAAGAAATTTTTTTTTAAAAAAGGATAATATTTTCCAAATGAAATTATTTCGATTGTCAAGTAATATTTTCCTTTATTACAATACACCTCACTAAATGATTTACATTAATACCAGTAATATACTTTTACAATCAAATTCATAGCTGTTTCAAAATCTTCAATTGTTATGTTGACAGTGAGCTTAAGTTCTAGTAATTTATGTATTTTTTTTTCCAATTCTAAGTCACAAAATTGAAAGATTGATCGAACATCTGAAAGGATGTCGATTTAACAAAGAAAGGGTACTGTAAAAAGGGAAGAACTAAATCCTTATAACTAAAAAAAAAAAAATTACCACCTGTTTTATATAATTTGTTGTTTCAATATTTTTTATAATTAACTATAAATGTTAATACATAATTAAGCATATCTTATAAATTATAATTTATTAATTAGGTTCCAAGAGGTTAACCACACGGTATATATTCCATAGTTTAGTGTATTTTTAAAATCCCATTTATTTTCATATTGGCCAAAATTTCAAAAGATCATCAAAATTATGCAATTTTTTTTTCTTTTAGAATATATATCCTAAATTTGAATGGCTTTTAATATTTTTCACTTTAATTCCAAGAAAAATTCTACAAAGACATTTCTCAAAAAATATATTGTGATGAAATTATAAATTTTCATTTTACTTTGCAATTTTTAGATATTACACAAAATTTTTATTTCAAAATACGATACAATTAAAGAAATATTACATACATGAGATCTGGTCTGTAATGATGAATGATAGCACAAAATGCCAAACCATCTCTGAAAGATGAGGACATGTTTTGAACATTGACATCTTTATAGCCAGTAGTTACTCTTTTGGCCCAATTTTCTAGGCCTTTAATCAAACCTTTGGCTTGACTATCCATCTTTTACAGCTATTCGCTACTAAGATTTATTTATCTGGAAAAATATGATAGAATTAGCAAAAACATACAATTTTTTAAAAAGACTTCTATGCACATATAACAGCAAAAATAGTAGAATGAATATGTGAAAAGTCAAATATTAATCATAAAAACTAATTGTTAAAGAAGTATAAACCATTTTAATATTATAACAAAGGAATTACATACTTTATTACTCTATTTTTTTTTTAAAAAAAAAATCAGCATTTTTAATTTCAAGCAATTATTAATATATTATAATAGTATATTTATACTACCAATGAATTCTTTATAAATGAATCCTTTTATACATTTTTCTATATTTGTTATTCATAATCATACTTGTTTTAAACCAGGTAAATCCAAGTTTTTAACTCTGTCTCAAAACATAAATAAAATAACGCAAAATAAAGTGTAAAATTGAAGTTTAAATGCTGAAGCTTCAATTTGATACAACACAAATGATTAAAAAAAAGATAACAAACGCAAACATTAAAAACAAACAGAACTTAAAAGTTAGATCATCACTTATGAAACAATTAAAGATGGAATGATACAGAATAAATTATATCTAAAAGAGAACATTTTAGCTTTGTCATCAGAAATCGAAACTATAAAATATTACTTCACTGTTATTAAAAATGCAGTAAAATATCCGTGTTTATTTTTTTTTATCTAGTCTAACAATGTATACAAAATATTTGGTTTTTTTTTAAAAAAAATTTGAGACCATTTTAATATTATTGTCTTCAAGAAAATTAGTTTAAATCGTTCCACATAAAAGACTGGTGATGAGAAAAGTGTATTTTATATCCAAAAGCCCATCTACCATTAAATTAAAAAATATAATCAAGTATATAAATTTGAAAGCCTGTTTGTTTGTCCTGTGAACGAAATCACACCATTTATCGTATCATTCCAATTTTTTTTAAAGAAGCTTCGGTGAAGTGTAGAAAGACTTAAATAAATATTCATAAATAAATAATAATAAATAAATAATAGCATATTCCCGCCCCTCACCCCTAATTTTTTTTCTTTCAAATTTATTTTTGGTGATATTTTTTGACCGCCAATCAACTTCCTCCCCCTCAATCATTTCCCCGCGTTTGCATATGCAATAATTTTTTCGCAAACTTTTACTGTTGAAAATCGCATTTTAATGAGTTTTAAAGCAAACAGCCTATGTGAAATCGATTTAAAAATATAACGAAGTCACAGTAGTTTTTATACCAGACCAAATCTAATAAAAATGGAATGAAAAATAATTGGTTTGCAGCTTCTTTTTATACAAATCCACAACCTTGATCAAGCAACTAAAAACATATTGGGAATGTTTTAACGTTTAAAAAAAAAAAAAAAAAAAAAAAAAGAAAAAGAACTGAAAAAAATATGAATAAGTTGATTTCATACATTTCTTTAATTACACACTCAAAGAATTGGTATTTCGCTTTCTCTCCCCCGCAAAAGATTACAACTCCGCCACACATATCTCAGCGGCACGCACGCACGGTTTGTCTTTGCTTTCCACAATTTATTCATCATGGTTTTATTTTAAAAATTCACCCCGAGCAAAGACTGGCACTCCAGCTAGTTGAATATAAAACACACATATTTTTACACTAATTTACCAATCAAGTCAAACAGTAGAAAATGCTGAAAGCATGAAAAACCATATCCTTACAATCCACGTTCTATATTGAATGTCGTTGCTTGCAGCAATTTTAATCTTTATGCCCAATTTTCGATATACCATTCAGAATTTTAAAATATCAACAGTAATAAGAGTTTCTTTCAGAAAATATCATTTATTTGCATCTTACATAATAAACTAGGGATTTCTCGGTGTTTCAGGTCATATATGTTATAAAATCTAAAATGCCTCAACAAATTCAAAGCGCTGTGACTATCTAGTTTCTAAACATAGTTCCAGAGAGAGTTTCCTTGATGAAAAATATCATTCATGAGTGTAGAATATATATACGATATTTGAGAGGAATTGTACACGTGTATTCATTGATGCAACATAACGCTTCTTTCGATTTTAAACATTTTTACTTGCAAACGTATTGTTTATTACAGTAAGATTCTTCTAAAAATGCAGCATTTCGTTGGTAGGTTGGTTTTATTAACGTCGCACTAGAAGCAACATAAGGGCTATTGGCGACGAACCTCGTAATTTTGAGCCTCGGTCAAGTGACGAATAACTTTACGTGGAGTATCTCGTCATTTAACAGGGTGTTTCTTTGTTGCCTCACGTTGCTTCTAGGCGTGACGTTAATAAACAATCAATCAGTACAAATATTCCAACTTATGCTAGCTTTCTACGTATTTTACAGTGCATTCAGATGCTATTTTAAAAATTCCTAAAATACATGCACATGTAGTAAAAACCAATGAATGAATGTTGACAGATTTAAGGAAAATCACATTACAACGTATCTATTAAAAGAAATACAAATTTATAAAAAATATCGAAATGAAAAACACAAACCTTTACGGATGTTACCCTCCCATCTTTTTGGTAGGTTAAAAAGCTCATAAAAAAAGAAGGTTAAAATGATTAAGATAAATGAGGAGTGAAAAAGGAAAGACGCCATTTAAGAGAAATGCTTCAATTTCACAGATAAAAATAAATTCACTTTTTTATAAAAAAAAAACATATTAGAAAAAGCCACAACTTCGTAACATAGCAGTCGTAATAAAGAATACACAATTTTTCTCACCCAGGCTGGTATATTTTTTTTCTAAAACAAAAATTAGGACGAAGCAAATTCGATACCGGTAACTATTTGCAACAAAACTGGTCACGATTTTCTAAATAGTAATGAGGATTAAAAAAATAATAATTTCATTCCTTAGCGTAAGAAGACATCATTTATATACATTTAACCTCACATTTCAAATTTTCGCAACATTGTTACCATCGTTTTGTTAAATTACAAATATCCTTTCACATTGCATAAAATAAGTTAAATAGATGAATCGGAACCAACTTAAAGGTTGGTTCACTTTATTAACGTCGACCTAGAAGGAAGCAACACGAGATTTACTGGTGACAGACGTGGCAATTTTAAACCTCGGTCAAGTGATGAGGACGACACCTAAGCGGGCACCCTTATCTCCTAACTTCCCCACCACGCCAACAGGAGGACTTTGAACTACGACAGATTAAACGTGAATTAGCCCCGGCTCCACGGCAAAGAAACATGAAGGCTCGAACGAAAACCGCCGTCTGCGAGTCCGCTACCATAACCAAGTACCAACTTAAAACATACAATTCTATTTTTAGGTTTTCACATATTTAGGGCATTTTCCACGCTAATTAATACATTACTTAAAATAATATTCAGCTAATTTTCTTTTGTGTATTTATAAAACCTTCTTCCCATGTCAAAATGCCAGAGAGCTTTACAAAGAATAAGCAATTCATAAAGCTCAGTCAATTGAACAACGATAAACGAAGAAATATTTTCGAAGATAAAATGTTTCATCGTTAGATGAAATTGGAACTCATGAAGAGAATTGTATCCTATTTTCAAGGGAGATATGATAATATTTATAGTTTCAAATATTCTTTATTTTTCTGCCAGATTATATTTATCGTCTTCTCTCCACTAATACAGCGAAAGCGCCTTTATTTATTTTACGCATATTTACAAAACAGCCATTAATCAGATTGAAAATTTAAAAAAATAATAATAATAATGAAAATAAGATAATATGAAGAACAAGAAAGACAGAGGTTCTATCCCCAAGAAATTTTTCTCAGAGTTTTGCATTTAGTCTCTCCCGCCATTTTTCAATCTTTTTTATCATTAAATTTTAGTACACTTGAAACATTTTTTTTTATTCTTAACTTTTCTTATTTTAAAATAGTTTTCTGAAAATTAAATTAAATTTTTTTTCATTGCATTTTACTAAACATGAAATTTTTCATTTAAGCTTTTACATCTGTTTCTGAAGATTAATTTTTTCTTTAAATATAACAAGCTAATGACGAGGCAATTTTCTGTGTACCGCTTTGTATCATGTTTCCCAAAACGTGGTTATAGCCCATGAGGTGGAAAAACTTCAATCAAGTGAAGTAATGGATAGATAATCCAAAGCAAGTCCAACCACACAAGTTTAAAAATGGTGGTAGCATCAAAACGGAAAATATATTTCCCAAATGAAATCTGCAACAAATTATTTGTTGAATTTTTTCAACGAATTATTACTATCAAAAAAATTATTTTGAATTTATTTTTTCGTTGAATTTTTTTCTTAAAATATTTCACTAAACTCTTCACTAAAAGCTTGAGACACTTAATTTATGGGTAATTAAATTAGTTTCGTAGTTAAGTACTAAAACTACCTATATATGAGATAAAAAAGTATTGACGCGGCTAAAGGTTTTATAAATTATATATTATTGTGTATAAAAAAATATTTTAAGGGCTAAGTCCATCTTTAAATAAAAATTTGATTTAAAAATGTTTTTAATTTATATTCTTTAATTCTTATTAATTCTTTTGAGCCTGGACATTTTAGGTAATAAAAGCAATTACGTAAACAAAATCTCAAACTTAATATAAAGTAGCTTCATTTTTCCCTGTCGAAGATCTCAAATATAAGACAGTTTGAGGGCAGTTAAATCTTTCTTACACGCGACTGTTTAAGCCAAACAGTCGAATGAACTAAAACAGAATGACACAGCCAAGTGAAATATTTTTATCACATAATACAATACAATAAATGACACTTCGAAATATGGCTGCTAAACTTTGTTGGTACCAATTCCATCGCAGTTATGACACAAACAAAAGACGCCTATTTAAATGCTGGACAGATTAAAGTGGATGATTGTAAGGCGTAAGATAAAACAAAAAGGAAACACAGACAGTTAGAGAAACCCGCAACGGATGTGTTTATTCTTCTCTTTTCCGGTTGTAGCTGTTAGTTGAGTTATTCTAACAAGAAAAATCTAATTTTAAAAAGAAATATTTAATAGAAAATGGAGGAAAAAACATCCACAGGAGGAAGTGAGGCATTAATTTAAAGTGTTACAATCGGCGGGGGAAAAGTTGTTTTGGTAAATGAATTTCAATTACGATAAATCTATATTAATTTTTAAGTGATAAAAAACAGTGTTTTTTTTATTATTATTATATATATATATATATATATATATATATATATATATATATATATATTTAAAAACCTATTTATTTCTTCAGTATACAAAACCTTACATATTAATCGAGGCAAAACAATCTTTACATAGGTCAGAAGTTGTCAGCTGATGAATCAAATTTATTTACCTAACTTGATCCAGAAGAGAATGTCTGGACATGGCTACTAGAAAACAGTTCAAATAAACATTTGACAATTATAATATTTACTTCTTTAAGTTTCAGTTGGGATCACTAGCTCGAGACAAGTGAATAAAATTTAAAATAATCGTCCCATCAAGAAAGATTTTTGCATGATAGCTTTATTAACCTCACACTAAAACGCAAGATAAGGGTCATTGGCGAAGCACCTCGAAATTTTGAGTCTCGGTCAAGTGACAAGGAAGAAATTGAGCTGACACCTTACTCTCCTAACTTCTGCAGTTGGTGCGGCAAATTTCAAAAATTATCCGGACAAGCAAAATAAACTGGATCATTGACTCTCTTAAAAGAAAAAGAAATTTATACCTTTAAAGAAATCAAAGTAAAATCAAAGCCATAAACATGCATTTTTCGCGTAACCTTTCCCCCTCCCTACTAATAAAAAAAACATAAAAAATGATTCAATGTGATTTGACACAGCTCAGTATTAAATTTTGTTAGATCTATATATAAAAATCGAATACAATACAGAATGTAATAAATGTATTTCCATTTCAACCAATAACAACAGTTGCATAAAGCAACAAAATAGAAAAATATCTAGGTTTTCATTCCCATTCGATTTCGATAATGACATTGAAAATCCACCGATAACTTTTCGACAAAAAAAAAGCACATTTTACACACTCTTAAGTATTAATTTCATTTTTTTTTTTCTTTTCCCAAAAACAAGTGTTACAAAAGAAGGGATACAAGACAACAAGCACAAAACTTTCACCTCAGAAAAAAAACTCATCTTCCAAAAAATATAGTAAAGTTGAGGATTAATTCAACCTTTTTCCAGAGCATAGCAAAGTTAATTAACTCGCGGGGCTATCAAGCAAAATTCAAACAATGAAATAATTTGTTTCATTTTAGCATTATATTGAACAAATGGATAGCGTAAAGAGTACAGGTAAATGATAAATAATTAAATTATTTTAACAAAATTAACATTTCTATCACACACAAAAATCGTATTAAATTCAATAACCGCTACGTATACTAATAAAATACAATTCGATATGCGACTTATAAGTAGTTTATAATATATGATTTATGTTCCAGTTTCTTATATGTTTTACAGCAACATCATACTAATTTGGGGAGAGGGGGAGAAAATTCGAATTCGATAGATAAAACAGTTCAGGAGGTAAATAGGCCGCCAGACTAATATAAATTTCGGAACAGTAACAAAATATGGATTTTGAACACTTATTTATAAATAAATATTTGTAATATTGCGATTCTTAAAGACAAAAATCGAACGACACATTTTGATTTCATTAAACGAATCAATTAAATCAATATCAAGACCACAACGTATATTCATACAGAAAAAAAGAAAACGGAACCATTTGGATTTCGCAAAATCAGTCGGTCTTGCGCACCTTTAAAACCATCTCCGGCTGTTCAAGAGCACTCTCAAAGAAAAAGATCCGTCTGAATGAAAGCATTCCCGAGAAGCATTTACGCGTGGTCAAAACTATTATTTTCAATATCAATAACAGAGAAGAGCTCCGTGGAGTAACCGCCATTCAAAAGGCAAGCAAATTCTTGACCTAAAATTCTGTGTACCGCTTCACGGAAAGAAAATAAAGACAGGATATTGCCAGACACAGCAACAACCAGTTCTGGACGACCTTTAGCGTGCTAATTTTTATTCATTTGGCGCAGGCGGTTTCTCTTACACCCTCCATAGGTGCGGTAAGCATGCTCGGCTATTGTTACATTTCCACGTGAGCGAGATTCTGAAATATATATGGGCTCTCGTCAACAATCGTTATCGAATTCGAGATAAACATCATTGACACCAAAGATTGTGTTAGACACAAGACTGACGTACATGAGGACATTTCCACAACGTAGGTTTTATCGCCACGTTTGATAACATTGCTAGAGCTTTTTTTTTTTAAATCGTTCACTGTAACATTTATCTAAAAATATCGACATTTCATCCGGTGAATTTTTATGAAGAATTAAAAAAAAAAAAAAAAAAAACTATTCTTTCATAAAATATACTTTAAATCGGAGCTTTTAGGCTTTCTCTTCGATAGGTTATAACTTTATTCGTCATATCCAGAGTCATGACTATAAGTTCTAATGTAACTCCAAAATACGATGCCTTTAAAAAGTAATTAATTTTTATTATTATTATTATTTCATTTTGCTGGTCCTCGCTGAAAGTCTTCAGTTGTGGTTTACATCTTTTTGAATCCAGTGGGACAAACTAGAAACATGCAGTAGCAGTAGATTAAACTCGCGACATACAACAAATAACTTTGGTTCAAATGTAACAAAAATTTTACTAAAAATATCGTAGGTTAATTTTTTGAAGTTTCTAATAACGCTTCATTATTTATAAATATCCATAACATTCGCACTGTTAGTAATCGCGTCGATTCATGCAACCATTTTCGTCCACCAATAGCAGCTAATAATAAATAAAATAATAATAATAATAATAATTAAAAAAAAAAAAAAAAAAACCACCTATACGTCTTCTACCGCCTTGATTGGGGTAGTGAATATTTCATGTTCCACTTTCAAAGAATATTTTGGTAAATTGATTGTTCGTTAAGGTCGCGTTTTATAAGCAATAAGAAGACTATTGGAGACGAATCTCGTAATTTTGAGCACACGAAATTTGTAATAGCACCTCCCTCTCCAAATTTCCACACTATGCTAATGGGAAGGTCTTAGAGCTTCGACAGATTTAACGAGGATTAGCCACGCTACACGACGAGTCTTTCAACAACACCAGGACTCGAATCTACAACTCGCGAGTAAGATCACAACGAAACAGCGACCACACTTTCAGAAAAAGAAGAAGAAGAAAAAAAAAAAAAACTTTATTTGCGTTACGTTTATTAATTGAACAATTATTCTATGACTGTAAACTACATTCATTGCCATAAACTTCTTTCAATAAATTAAAAATTTCAATAGCAGTTTTTCAAAGTTTCATTTGAAATTTCACAAAAATTCGTTGCTCACTTATCACTTTTCCAGCGAAACAAAAATTAACTCAAATGCGAAAGAAGGCTACTGGTATACAGATTTGTTTACAGAAGCGCGAGGCACTGCATTCGAAAGAGAAGGCTTCACGTTAAACAGCTGTCGGTCGCTAGCGTTAGGCGCATGCGTATTTCTTCTGTAGCAGCGTCAGTCTCGTTATTTAATAGTCACACCCCCGTATGTCTTCACTGAAAGCAGGTAGTAAAATACTAAAAAATTAAAAATTGCTGACGCACATCGACATTTTCAAGAAAAGTGGGAATAGACATTAAAGATGAAATAATCTGCTTGATATTCATACTTAAGTTTAGTTTAATTTTTATTAACGTCGCACTAGAAGCAACACGAGGGCTATTGGCGACGGACCACGTAATTTTGAACCTCTGTCAAGTAACGAGGACGACACCTGAGCTGGCACCCCCCTCTCCTTACTTAGTATACTAAAGAGTTACATAACATAAACGTCAATATGAATAACATAAGCACTTTAATATACATCAAGGTATAGAACTCCAAGTATAGAAGGTAGTTATA
Organism: Nephila pilipes; assembly: GCA_019974015.1. Lineage (NCBI taxonomy): Eukaryota > Metazoa > Arthropoda > Arachnida > Araneae > Nephilidae > Nephila > Nephila pilipes. The sequence continues at coordinate 14,841 of BMAW01084957.1, read as the reverse complement.
TATCACAAGGTATAGAACTCCAGCTATGAAAGTAAATATGAAAAGAAAAAAAAAATTGTAAATACAAATAGTGCAGCCCTAATGAGATTTATTCCTTAGAAATTAACCCATGGCTGAAAATGAGCTTGGTGCCTTTATTGTAGACCAACCAAATTCTCATAACTGAGAAGTCCCTTACACTGAATATCGAATGCAACCCTTTTTTAACCATTTGATTTGACTTTTAAAAATTTATTTTGATCAATATCACTAGTAAAGAATATAAATATGTCTCGCCAATGAGTGAGAGACAGTTAGGATTTATGGCGCAAGAAGCCAAATCTGGCTGAACTACGCCAAACATTTGTTTGAACTGTAATCCAGACAGGAAAAGACGAAAAGGTAAAATTCGATAAATCTCGCCAGTGATAGTATTTTAGTTCTTATACTTGTGAGAAAAATAACATTCAAAGGCTATATTCGAATTTATCGAATTGTTGTTGTTTCTTTGGTGCGCTAAGTATTAACTTCTATAGAAAAAGTTTTAAAAAAATGTAAAAAAAAAAAAAAAAATAAAATAAAAAAAGCTCTTAAAGTAAAGCTCTTGCTCTAATTTTCAACATTAAAATCTACAAAGTTAAGCAGTAGACTGATTTACTATGTGTGACCCTTGAAAATATGCTTTTAATTCCATAGATATCAAAAAATTTATCTTCTGTCAGATCGTTCTCAACACTTGTTTAATTAGCTACTGCAGATGCGGAATACTTGTTGTTGGGGCGCATAACCCTTTCGGGCTTTAATCCCCAGAATTTACTATTAATTTGGTAGAGACAGAACATAGGTTACGAGGAGTTAAAAATTGATATTGATAAACTGAGAAAATTTACATGTAGTTAGACGAGCAATAGTAAGAGATTATTTAAAAAATACATTATTGTTGTGGTCTATTGATCTGTGAATTAAATTGATAATTTCTTAAGTTGAAAATAATTTAATTAATGAAGTGGTGTTGGGTTTTAATAGATGAAGCTATTGGATTGTGTGGATGGAATTTTAGGAAAGTAGTAATGGAAGAACTTAATTCCATTACTAAGTTATTAGTGTTTTTTGAGAATAGATAAATTATTTAAAGTACTTATGCTTAAGTATTATTTATCATATTTTTGGCTTTTGGAAAATTTCACTAAAGTGGCGGCAGCAGAGATTGGGGTATCCTGCATGTTCGTCCAGTCTGGTGTTTTCGTAAATAGTCGAAATTCGATCTCTCGGTGTTGAGAAGGTGAATTTTCATTGGCTGTTGTGGAGGTTGGTTATCAATGGAGGAGTGAGGTTTGGCTGGTCGGTGCATATTTGTATGTAAGAGTTTTGGAAAGTGTTAAAATAAATAAAAATTAATTAAGATTTTTCTCGGTCTGTGTAGCTGAAGGTCGCTTCTAATAGGGGTGTATTTTTCGATGGCTTGGATTGTTCTATTGGTGGATGTATCTATTTTATAGAAGAATTTTTTGGATAATTTTTTAATGAAGGGTATTTAATAGATTTTCTTATATCGTTGTTACGCATATACCAGCTAGCTTTGATAATCATTCTTAGGACTACCGCTTGGGATTTTTCGAGGATGTCTAAGGTTGTATAAGCACAGTGGGACCAGACTGGACAAGCATAGGTCAGGATTGGTCTTATTATCAGGGTATAGATAAGCAGTTTGTTACGTCTACTTAATGTAAAGCGCGAGATAAGGGGGGAAACATATCATATACTGCAGTTTAATACTATTTTTTAATTAGTGTTACATGTTGTTTAAAAGTGAACTTTTTATCCAAAGTTACTCCCAGGAATTTTGTGGAACAGGAACAGGAGAGTTTTTTTATTTGCCAGATATATATCTGGCTCTATCTTGTTGTTGATTCTGAAAAAGAAAAACTTGTCTTGGAAAAATTCAGAGCTATTTTCCAAGTCGAGTACCATTCTTCTAGTTCCGTGAGGTGTCCGTTTAGTGCGTGGCCTATAGCCTTTGGGCTAGCATTTCGTACATCATCTGCATACATACAGAGAATTGTGTTGTAGTGTACTGGAATATCATTATCGTAATAGTTGAATAAAGTTGGTGACAAAATTCCGCCTTGAGGAATGCCGTCTTCAATATATCTGGAGTTTGAATAGGTTCCATTTAGAGAGACTGAAAATTTTTTATTGTTAAAGTAGGTGTTTATTGATTTAATCAAGTGCGGGGGGGGGGAATTTAATTAATTTGTAAAGAAGGCCTGTATGCCAGACTCGGTCAAATGCTTTCTAGATAGCTAGGAAAACCGCTCCTGTATATTGTTTTTTTGCAGAAACCTGTTTTGATATATTCCACCACTCGGATGAGTTGGTGTGATGTGGACAAGTTTGGAACGAAGTCATGTTGTTCCTGGATTATTATGTCGAGGTTTTTCAGGTGTTGTATTAATCTATTGTGAATAATTTTCTCAGCAATTTTGTTGAAGACTGGTAGAAGAGATATTGTTTATGTGGACTGTAGTTTTTTGGTTTAATTGGATTGGATTTTTTCCTGTTGGGGATCGGGATGACTACTGCGGTTTTCTATGAATCCCGGAAGTGACCGAGATCGAGCATGTTTTGAATTATGCTCCTGAGTTGAAAGATACAGATATATGGAAGGTTTTTAACCATTTCATTGGTCATACCTTCTGTTCCTGGTGCTTTTTTGATTTTTATGGCTTTGATATATTGCGCTATTTCAGAGGATAGTGGTGGTGGTGGAGAGGGTGCTATGAAAGTTATTTTCGTTGGCTAGAAATCAGTGAACGACGTGAATTACTTTTCTATCATGTGTAGGTGTGTTAATATCATTAAGTTTAAACTGACTCTGGAGAGTCAGCGAGTATTTCAACTTTGTCTGAGTTACTCAGGACGACACTAGTTGGGCCTTTCAGGGCGCATACTGGGGATCTTTTCTTTCTGAACACTTTAGCCATACCCCCATAGGGTACCGCTTTCAGCGTCCAGATTTTAAAGAATTTCTTCACACACACACGTGTGTATGTAAGTGCACTTTTTGCCTAATTTCTTTTGAATTCTGTTTAAATTTTGTTTATCAGCAGGTAATCAAGTGAATTGTCAGATATTTCTGGCTTTGTTCCTCTCTCTGAACAGTTGTCTGAGTTCCCGACCGGTAAAGGTCTGTTTGTTAGTCTGTATTGGTTTGGAGGCGATTTTGTGTGAACTTAAAATGTTATGTATAAGTTCGTTGTCATGCTTATCAATTTCCTATCGGCTTTGTGCTTTGAGTAAAGTAAATGCGCTGATTGTGTTTTCTAATACTTTTTGTCCGAATAGCTCCCAGTTCGTTGCTAGCTTTGGATCGGGCATTTGATATTTACTTCGCGAGGCAAAGAGCAACAGTATTGGTTGCGATCACTACTCAATTCGGGTATTATCTACTGTATTCCCCAAAAGCTTTTCAAAGTAATATTGCATTATGGGTCTATCTTGAGTGTATTCCAGAGATTATTTCTATGCGACGAGTATTTTTTTTTTCTCCCTGCAGATCAAAAGAATATGTTTCCAAATCGTTTACAAGGTTGCAGGTACTACACATTGCATTATCCTGTAAATTGAATCTGTGAATAAGTCCGGGGTTAAGATCGTTTAGCTAATGATTAGAGTGTTTAAGTATTTCTTCTCTTTTCTGCATTTCGTCCAATCGGATATTTTGTCTATGGTCGGGATGTTCCCTAAGATTTCGACATATTTGCTTAAATAAAAAAAATAAAAAAATTATGGGTTCTTTTGATTCTGTCTCTGAAAATATCACTATTGATGTCTTTTAGGGTAATCCAGTCGATGGACTCCGTTACCGATCTTGTAATATAGTCCGCCTGTTCCTTCCAGAAAACTTTCGAGCAGTGGTAACTCGTGCATAGGCATGCGGAACTGTAGCACCCTTAATATCTATTTGATGTTATCGATAACGTTTAATATAATGAGTCATTAAAATACAAGAATTTTTACATGGAACTGTGCGCTTCTCAGTTCCAGCGGCGAATTATTTGACTGTAGTGCGTATGCGCTCATAGTAAGCTGCGTGCAAGTCTGCAAGGGAGAGAAAGCATTGTTGTTCCCGCAGTGTCGACCCTGAGTGTGCTAGTGGAATGTAGATTTTTTATTTTACTATGTGTGCGTTGTGCTTAAAAACCGTGAACCATATTCTTGAATGTGATAAAGTGTAGAATTAGATTATGATATCCTGCTTCCAGTAAATCTATTTTTTTTTTCCGGTTCTTTTAATTAAAAGAAAGCTTTAACCATCTCCAAATTTCTGCGACTATAATAAATGTATTTCAGCAGCTTTAGTTTTCACAGTTGTCTCTCCATGAGAAAGTTGCAGTTAATAAAAAAAAAGGCCCTTCTTCACCTGATATTCTACTATCTCAGCCAGGAATGGGCAACAAGAAATATATTAGTAACTATAATTCTGAATGGTACCAAAAAATGCAGTACCAAATAGCTTTGCGGTTGTGAAGTAAAAAATGCGCTGTTTTGCATCCCATGTTTGCTGTTTGGAGGTGATGTAACATGGACAAAAGATGGTTTTCGAAATATAAACAAAATGAATGAAAAAATTGAAAAGCATAAATAGTCAAAGAGGCACGTTGACGGTGTAATTTCATTCACTTTTAGGAACCGTTTGTATTAAGGAGAAACTTCGGCCAGCATACAGACTTTCAATCCATGAGCATAATACAAATGTTTAAAAAAATTTATATTTTGTCCAAAATAATAGACTGCACTTTCTTTTGTAGAAACTTTGAAACTCCCTTACGAAGACATGGTGAAAAAAGACGATTCAATAAATCCAAGGGTATTTAGAGGATTAGTAAATTTTGCATTTAAACAAGATTCAGATTTGAAGAATCACTGAAACTAGTACAGTCTTCAAAGGTGTTTCTATGACCATTCCGAATGAGATACTCGACTGCCTGCAACAGATATACCATGAGGAGATAAAGACGGAAAGTAAGAAATCTTCCTTTGAAGCTATCATGGCTGATGACACAACAAATGGTTCTTCTTCTACGGTACGTATTGAATGGATAAATATTTGAGTGTTTTTGGTTATTTTATTCCAGAAAATCAAACTGCAGATGACATTTCAAAACGTATTGTAGAACAATAATCCTTCCAAGAAATGGACAAAAACTGATATCTCAGACAATTGATGATGCAAATGGCAAAAAAGCAGGAATTCAAGCAAAAAATAAAAGTAGTTTACAGTAATGCATATTTCATTCACTATTATGCACATCAACTTAATTTAATAATGATAAATGCAGCAAGTATCTCTCGAAACGTGAGAACACTTTTTTCCTAACATTCTAGCCATTCCAACATTCTTCTCAAGACCTCCACAACGTATGTTCATTCTCAAGAAGCATATGGAAGTCAACATTCTACGTCCATCTTCTACAAGGTAGAACATCAACAGAACCATAAACAGAGTTCATGAAAATTCGGAACTTTTAAGAAACTGCTTTACTGAAATTCAATCGACATCAAATACAGATCAAACCATTGCAGAAGCAACATGAATTTTAAAATACCTTAATGACGATAATTTCAAGTTTTGGATTAGAGCTTTTTCATCAGATTATGCCTCTTGTTGAAATAATTTACAATCAAATACCATCTCTAGAAAATGGCGTGTTTAAATTTAATGATTATGCAACAAATTTCAAAAATGCTATTTTAGAATTGAGAAACTTAAAGTACCGTGAAAATCCTTCAAAGACATTCATGGCAGAAGATGAGGAAGTGCGTGACTATATATTGTGTTGATAATGGACAGATATTCCCCCATTAAACATTTAGTAGCAGCTAAATTGTTCTACAAAAAAAGCTTCTCTATGAACATCTCACAGAAGTAATAATACAGATGAGTGAAGCATATCCCATGATTGACAAAGAAAAGTTTGAAACGGAACAAAAGTATTCTATTGTGGTCTGATATTCATGAATATTACAAATTAATTGAGCAGCTGAAATTTATCTTCGAAAATAGTTCAGATGATGTTTTTAGCGAAATTACGAAATTGATAAAAAGTCCTTTTGCCAGTTCCCAAGACTACATCGGAGGCAGAACGTTGCTTTCGACAATGAAAAGAATAAAAACTTTTCTAAGATGCACTATGACTTCGGAAATACTAAATGCACTACTTTCAAAGGAGAAAAATTTCCTTGGTTGTCTTCCAGAGATAAAGTAGAAAATTATTTATCTTTTAGCGCAAATTAAAACAAGAATAGATTTCAATTTTAAATGAATAGGTTAAACTTGAGCTGTAACAATTTAGGTTAAAATAAATATATAATGTTTGATTTTGTTCCTTTTAGAATTTTATCAAGTTCCTGAATAAATTTTCGTTTTATACATGTTAGTTTCCTTTCATACAATTTTTAAAACAAAACATTTCCTACTGCAGCACCCCCATTAATTTTAGCTACGAGCCGCCACTGCTTTCGAGTGACCCGGAATCCATAGTATCGTCTAATTATGAAAATGAGATTGAATAAATATCTCGCAGTTAACCGTTGAATGGCTTTTGGTGATTGAACACTGTAAATTTAGAGAATTGCGGGGGTAGATATCTTTCTACAGTTAGACACTTGGATACTATTTCTAGCTGCTATTACCAAATAACGTCTAGATCTACTTAAATTCTTTGCAAAATTTTAATGATTCACTTTGCTTCCGATTTTATTTGATTTTGAATGAAAATTTCAGTGCAGTTTTCCTTTAGAAATGATTCGTTCAGAATAATAATAATCAATGCTCTCGTACCTTTCAGTATGGTAAGTGCGTGATAGTTAAAATAATTTTAATCAGGGTTTCTCTATGATTCCATTCAGCTCATTCACACTAGCCTTTTTTATTTTATTTTTTTTAAACTCACAAGGTGACATATTTCGTGTGGGTGCCACGACTGATTGCGTCTGCATCACTGACTTTTAAAAACAACTACACTGATATTTATCGTATCGATCAAAATGTTATCATTAGCAAAGTGATAAAAAGTATACGTCAGTACTTTGTATAATTAATAGAAAATGAAAGATATACAATTCTTCTCCCGCTTAATGAGTTTTAACAACACATACTTTTTTAATACAGGTCCATTGCGATAAGAAACTGTCTAAAATACATAGTTCGTAACTTTCATATTAAATGAGCAATTTTTTTTAAGTGATGAATTTTGTTGAGGGCATTGAACTTCTATATTTCTTAACTGCAAGCGGATAACGTGCCCTTTATTCAAAAATAAAAACCAATTAAACATTTTCAGCAAAATATTTTTTTTTTTTTTTGTTAGCCATCATTAGTAAGAATCAATTTTATGCAAGTAATCAAGTTTTATGTAATTTCATTACATTTTGCATTTAATAAACAATTACTTAACCACTCATAAATCTTAAAGTTTTATAAATGGTAATAAACTGTATAACATTTTTTTTTTTTAAGTTTGTATTTTACAATAGCATTTATTCGATCAAACAAATGCAAAAGTCTTATATTTAATCTAGTTTTATTTGCCGAAAATAAAGATAATCATTACAACTAATTTTGAAAAACAATTGTCGCTTAAAAAAATCACTGCATCGATACAAAAAAAAAAAAAAAAAAAATAGCACACAAAGATATTTACCAAAGTATATCTTTCCAAATTTCACAATAAACGAGCAAATTAGGGGGAAAAAAGAAAACAAGGGAATATTCTACCATCTTTCTTCGTTTTTTTTTTTTTTTAGTTCACAGAAACAATAACTAAGAAACAATTGAACAAACGGTACGAATAACATATAATTAAGAATAAGAAAGAATTCTAATTATAGTGCTAAGATCTATAGTTACGAATATAAAGAAACAAATTTCGAAGAAAAATAAAAGACCCTTGGAACGCAAAAATTTTGCGAATAATAGGTAATTTTGTGCAATTTTTTCCTCCAAAGAATAACAAATTCGACAAATTTTATACAAGATATAGAAAACTTAAGAAGGTAACTAAACTATGAAGTGAAATAATATAAGAAATAGTACAAGTAGGAAAAAAAAAACAGTTCGAAAGGACATGACATGTTTCCAAATGAAGCAGAATATCTGGTAATCATTATAAAACAAGTTAAAAATTCCATCCTGAAGATGAATGGTTATAAATTAAATTACATTCAACAAAGAAGAGAATGAACTTCAATTCAACTTTGTCCCAAATATCTTGATCAATCGAGAATTTTTTTAAAAGCAATTCAAAAAGTTCACACAACAATTTTCTCTTTGAAAAAACATAAACTTCGATGAAATAATTATTTTCGATGAAATAATTATTTACGGAACTAACTGCAAATCATAGAGTGAATTTTCATCAGGTTTTTTTTTTTTTTTTTTTTCGGGTTTGGTTTTTTTTTTTTCCAATTATGTTTCATGTGTGACATATTCCTCGTAATGTAACATCAGAAAAAACCAAAAACTTTCCAAAACACTCTGAAGTTTTTACACATTAAATATATCGAACTTTGTCTTAGGAAACATTTACTAATTTTTCTCCCAATAATCATAAATATTCAAAAATATAATTTCAAGAAATAATCAAGAAATGCAGTTCGAAATATTACATAAATTCTGAATTTATAATTATTCTCCATAGATTCATAAATGAAACGGTTAATTAACGGCAAATAATTAATATAACAATTAACGTCAGAATAACATCTAATTAGCCAGTTACAAAAAGAGCTATCGTTACATCGTAAACTTCGTGAAAAAGTAATTTCTAAAAGGCGTTAGAATAGCAGCTGCATATGTAATTAAGATATTGTATATAGCACAGAATTTTGTATTTGTCTTACGCAAGCAATTTTCAGTATACTAAATAAATGACAATAATTTGATAATTCGGACTGTCTCAGAAAAAGTCACCCTTTCCTTAGAAATAAAAGAATGAAAATAGTGACCACTGTAAGTTACATTCAAGTATCTTGATTACAATACAAGAGTAAACAAATTCAACGTTCCGCTCAATTGCCAACAAAGTTTATAATGAGAAAAATACCATAAAATCCACATACAACAAAAAAATTCAAAATTCCGAATTAAGTTTAAAAAAAATGAAATTGGATTTGTATATAATTTCATTTTAATATGTGCTAACGTTTGTTTCCTCCTCTCTGTTACTCGAAAGAGTAGAATTATTCAAAATGAATATTAATTAGCGTAAAGTAAGCGAACTTCCGAGAACCGGGCTCCACAGAAGCAATTACTATTGAGAAAAGAAAAAACCTTTTTCAATTTCTTAAGGCTCCCGTCTAACCGCCATTTTGATTTTGTGGTCGTAATGTTAATCCTATGGAATTTTGACTTCAGTTCTCACATCTTTATTATTCCACCTATTTGATTGCAATAAAATGCATCGGAAAGAGCACAAAATAATGAAAGCTTCTGTGGAATTACTTTTTTCCTAAGATTTTTAAAAATATTTGAAAAAATTCTTTAAAGACCAGAAGACTCACAAACGAATCATTAAAATAAGAATAAAAATATTTTTAAAAATCGGAGGAAAAAAGTAATTCCACAGAAGCATTCATAATTTTTTGCTCTTTCAGATGCACTTCATTGGATTCAAATAGATCAAATAATGAAGATGGGGGAATTCAAGTCGAAATTCCATAGGATTAACATTAAGCTGAAGAAATCAAAATGGCGGGTAGACGTCTACCCGCCATTTTGATTTCGTGGACGTAATGTTAATCCTATGGAATTTCGACTTGAATTCTCACATCTTTACTATTTGATCTATTTGAATGCAATAAAGTGCATCTGAAAGAGTAAAAAATAATGAATGCTTCTGTGGAATTACATTTTTCCTCCAATTTTTAAAAGTATTTGAAAATATTCTTTAAAGACCAGAAAACTCAAAAACGAATCATTAAAATAAGAATAAAAATATTTTTAAAAATCTTAGGAAAAAAGTAATTCCACAGAAGCATAGATTATTTTTTGCTCTTTCGGATGCATTTTATTGCATTGAAATAGATCAAATAGTAAAGATATGAGAATTAAAGTCAGAATTCCATAGGATTAACATTAAGCTAACGAAATCAAAATGGCGGGTAGACGGGAACCTTAATGCATTTTAATTTTCACAAACAAAACATTCTACAATACAAAAGCGTTGCCAATGTTAACAATAAAAATAATAAAAACAGACGATTCCGACATAAAAATCGGTTATTAACTAAAATATTAAAATAAGACTAATGATACATTATTGAAAGTAAACAATAATATTCAGTTCAAACATTAAATAAAATCAGATGACAAAATATTATAAATATATCTTAGCAATGTAAATATATCTCAAGCAAACTAAATGTAATTATTATAATCATGTAGTATAACGTAAATCTTTAGAACTTGACACCAAGTATCCTTTATTTTATAAACCACGCATTTTTGTTGATGCCAATATCTCAAAACAGCATGCGCTAACATGTTGATAAATTATTAGTTTGTATTTCTGATAATAATTACAAGAATCTTTTCCCAGGGAAAAAAAAAAAATTCTCATGACGATCGCAGAAATATTTTTTTAAAGAAAAATCACAATACCTTCTCACTTATTTCTATCATCTTAAAAACTGTATATTATTTTCTAGATTAACAACTTCGTTTAACACAAAATTTTATTTTTCAAAATCAAAATGAGTAAGAAAGTTGCATCCCAATACCCCCCCCCCACACACACAAGTTCCCACCGTCGGATTGATTGATTGATTGTTTATTTACGTCGCACTTGGATGCAACACGAGGGCTATCGGTAACGGACCTCCTAATTTGGAACCACGTCTTGAAAAACTTCACTAGACATGCAAACTCTCTTCCATGTACATGCACAGGTATAAATCAATAAGGAACTTTTATTTAAAAATAAGGAAACTATTATTTAAGCACAAAGCCCAATTTGGAAACAAAATTTCAAGAAATAAAAACGTTAACAAATAACTTGTTTATATTCCGGACACTAAAATTACCTGTTATAATTAAACAGCTTGTAACACTGTTTTTAAATAAGATAAAAGATACATTTAAAGAGAAAAGTTGTAATATTAAATATTTTTAAGAAGTAGGAAATTTAAATAGACGATTTAAACGCATATAAATATCATAATTTTTTTACATTTAAAATCGATAAATTTGAATTACTAATTGAGGCGTTATATTTTAGACATGTTTTCAAAGTTTCTGTATAATAATGAATTATAATTTACACGACTTCAAATGAAAACTTATCGTTGGAATATCATTTCTACGACATTCACGACCGCTGAACGGATACAAAAAAGTTATATTACACCTCCAAGAAATCGGAGAAGTTTTGAAGGTTGATACTCGTAAAATGAGGTACGGATATGCTATTTATATCAAATATGAAATTCTAATTTTGCTGGCATCGCTCCCATAAATGAGAGCGTAGAAATTTTTTTTAGACCTTTCATAAGTATTTTTAGGTAATGAAGTTGGGGATACGTGACTCAAAATGTTGAAATCTCGAATTTTTATTCGATTTTCATGAAATTCGATATGAAAAATATTTAATACACGCATTTATACCCCATGTATTAAATCCCATTAATTTTTTAGATATTCATAACTTTAAGAGTTATAAATTCTTGCGGTTTCTTATATTTCGTTATATATTTCATTTTTGTCATACATGATGAACAGCTCCTCAGGATATAAAATTAAAAAGTGTTTTCATACATATTTAAACATAAAATACAGAATTTTACACATAAGTATGGAAAAGAATCAAATTAATAGAAAAGGGAGAGGGGAACACTCGTAAATTTTTTTTTAATCGTGAAATTATTTAATAAATTATTACAATAATCAAAATAATTCAGAATGTGATAATTTGTTATCATGCAGTAAAAAAATTTAATTTTAAAATATTGTTAAAGCCAAGGCGCATTTTGAATACGAAAAAAATTATTTTGTGGAAACATTGAAATCGAAAGGAAAATTCATCGAAGTACGAAGCCCCTTAAACATGAAAAAAAAAAAAAAAAAAAAAAAAAACCCAGACTGAAAATCTTGCTTAGAATAATATTGTAGCTAATGGAACATTAACAGCTTAGAGAAATTTTTCATGAAATTAGGAGTTATTTTCCGTAAATTCGGTTTTTATTTGTGTCCCTTTAAGAAAGGGTAATTAAAGTTCCAGTGAAAATAAAATATATCCCCTTCAATTCTACAGGAAGTTGCTTATAAAGAAAATTCAGTTTTAAAAATAAATAATAAATATGATAAAATAAGGAATCAGAGTTTTATAAGTTGAGCTAGGGAAGCAGCGACGTTACTGGTTAAAATAGCTGAGAGATAACGTTTTAATTGGCTAGGCGATTAAGGATGATTTTCGTTCGTCCGGATAATGAGATAAGATGTATATGTGGCAGGTGATTTATTTTACATAGACTTGAGGTCAGCCAGAAATGTACATAGAAATATTATTTTTCACAAAGTAATATTTTTAGAAAATAAAGGCTGTCGAGCCCCCTTTGTAATCTTACATTTTTCGAGGATGACCATAAAATTAAGTTTCGATGGTTCGTTACCTGGACCTTGATTTGAAAAGTAGACTTACGTGCAAACAGCATATAAAATATCTTTCAGACAAATTTTGGAATAAAATATATTTTAGCATTTTCCTTACAGGTAGAAATTTTCCCCTCACATTTTAACACAATAGTTTTACTTTACAAACAAGTTCTTCACCCAGTCATAACTTATGCTTCCTGAGTATGGGGCGCAGTTGCCCCAGCCTATATGGAAAAAAAATTCAAGCTATACAAAACAAAATTTTCTCAGATTAAAAACTAATGTACTTGGTACGTTAGAAATAATATCATACACAAAGGTCTCAAAATTGAATCAATAGGAAATTTTATAATACAATTAACTAGAAAAATATTTCCTACAATCGAAAATCACGACAATTCCATAATTAGAGGAACATTATTTACATACCAACACTATGCATACAAAATGATAAAATGGTCATTACCTCTGAAATATAAAGTTTAATTTCAAATAAATTCTTAAAAACTAATTAATAATCCATTTCTTATGACCAAAGTCTTTAATTGTGCTGTATTATGACACACTTGCGCTCCTTTATTTTCCACTCGACTACAACTTCGTTTCTATGAGTAACTGTCCTATCTCCCACCCTTTATCATTTCTTTTCTTTTTTTTTTCAGTCTTTGCTTTCACAGTTCCATATTTTCTGATTTTCGTTTATACTAGCTCCGATATTCTGAACAATAGTGTTTATTCGCTGGAACTCGTCACATCATCCAATTTTAGTAGTTGAATTATTTTATACGCATATCTTCACTAAAAGTTATTGCAGTAAATTAAAATTAACAACGATAATAATCGTTAAAAATTCGATAATTCTATAAGTATATACATAGTATATGCCTTCTATTTTTCACTTCGAAACAACTAATTTTTCTGTCAAAAAATAATTTAAACCATTCAATAAAATGAAAAAAAAATTAATTTAATCTTTTCTTGTACATCGTTATATGTTCTTTTAATTGGTTAGAGATTTGCACTTAACTTAAAATACTGAAACATTTTCCAGGACCTATTTCAAACTAAAAACGTTTTAAAAAAATTCTACACATGTCATTAAAAACAACTATTATAATATTTATTAATGATACAAATGTTCCAACAGCGATAAAATATTACTAAATAAGCTTACTATAAATAATTACTTAATAATCTGACATTTCTTATTAGTAAAATGGAATACTCACAAAATGCATGCATATTGGTAGAAAAGATATACTTAAATAAATGACTTTTTAAATGCTTTTTAACATTTCAAAAACACCACTTCTTATTTTCTTAAAATTATCACTCCATAATTTCCTTATCACCGTCTAAAAATTTTCCGACATTCCACAATGATGAGTCAATTTCAACTCGCACGATTTTCAGGAGTAGTAGTAAAAAGTCGACCACAAAATTTTTACGGATACATTCACTAAAGCGGCTTACTCAAGATAATGTCCTTGAATGAAAAGAGTTCTTTATCTCGTGTGTAAGTTCAAATCTAGACGCCGATCGGTGAATTTGTGCACTAAAATCATAAATTCAGGACAAAAGAAACCGTTATCTATCAATTGGGAAATAGATAAGACAAAAAAAAATCTTTAATTTCAATTGTTCTATTAGTCAAGCAATACGAGGTAATACGCTTGTAGAGTGGCTACACGCCTATTTCATATCTTTACTTTTACCGTTAATGCAGAGGCTGTATGTCTTTCTATTTTAAACATTAAGCCTACATTTTTTTTTCCTGTCTGACCATTGATCAATTAATTTATGAAAGTGACTGGAATGATCAACTTGAATATTTACAAGCTAGTTTGAAAATACAGTCTAAATGCTTTTTTAAATTCCTACTATTAGTTCACACTTTCCCTATATATATCTTGTTCAAATTTTCAATCGTAATTAAAATATTTTTTATTCATTCACTCAAGTTCAAATACATTTTTTTAAACTTGTAGTGGATGACAATTGATGTGAAGACAGTTTTTTCAAATATTAATTAAATTTAATTGGTGAAAATGCAGTTTAGCCCAACCACTTGGAACGATTTCAAAAATTGCCAAACTTAGCGTTTTTTTTTCTGAAAGTTAAGTCCACGTAGAGGACAGGGTAGCCACATTTGGCAAAATACCGCCAAATAATTCCTGTCGCCAAGGGTGGTTGGGCTAAACTGCATTCCA
>BMAW01084951.1:0-40444 GCA_019974015.1 Nephila pilipes | reverse complement strand
TGGATCATCTGAACGATAACTGAAAATTTCGTATTGCCTGGGTTTAGTGGATCATTGAAACGAGCAGAAATACTGGCAGACGGAAAAGTCATCTACACATAATGTTAAAGAATATGAAATTCAAAACATTATTTAAAATACAAAATTGCTGTTTATAATATATTCTAA
Organism: Nephila pilipes; assembly: GCA_019974015.1. Taxonomy (NCBI): domain Eukaryota; kingdom Metazoa; phylum Arthropoda; class Arachnida; order Araneae; family Nephilidae; genus Nephila; species Nephila pilipes. Next base: position 40,276 of record BMAW01084951.1, on the reverse strand, counting down.
TTCCTCTATTCTATCAAAAGCGGCATAGTTAATGATACCATTCATTTCTATCTGAGTGGGTTTATTTTCTTCTATTACAAATATGCGTATGTTTCATACTTCGTATTTTATACTTAAACCAAACAGGTTTTCATTTTTATCCGTTAAAATGAATTCCATTTTTCTGAAATATTTATAAATTTTAAAGATACTATATTATAAACTGATACATATGTTCAAACGTCACAAACTGATATGAAAATAGAGAAATAAATATTGCGAAATATGAGTTCAAGCGGTAGACTAAGGAACAACATTTTTATCTTGTTAATGCACTATTACGGAAATTTTATGCAGTTGTTTTAATAAAGCTTGAAAAAATGTATAATTTGCGCAACCAGTGAAAACACAACTATGAAACAAAATTTAGCTCATCAATTATAGAATTAAGCGTGAAGTTGTTCAGAGTAAAAGATATTGCGATCGATACTACTTTTTATATTTTTGTGTCTCATTCGAAGTGACATTTAACATTTTTCTCGCGTGTTGGCATATATGAAGGATTTCTTAACCATCCGATCGAATGATAAGCAACTTAAAGACACTTTTTGTAACAAATAATATATTTTAGAAAAATTACCGAAAGTAGAATCACGGATATTAAGACATTTTTATGGATTATTTGGTTTCAGGAACAAATGAAACTTTATTATTGACACAAAAAAATCAGTAATACAATGTTTTACGACAAAAAAATTTAAATTAAGATAAAAAAAATTTCCAAAGCTCACTTTTTTATGTCTTAATTTTACTTTACTAAAATGGATTGTTATTCCTATTTTATTATTCATACAATATTCTAAAACAATACTCATATTTTGCTTAATGTCCTGTTGGTATGGAATCGTGTACTTTAAGCATCTATTTTTAATAATATTCGGAATAATTGAGATATCTTATACTAACTCGACGACCATTTTCTTAAAAAAGTCTGTGTGTGATATATTATTTAAATATAATTTAATTCAAAAGAGGAGCAAGATTAGTTTTCTAACAAACATAGATCTAACGAATAAAACAGTACATTTTATCTTAATGGTTATAATAATTAAGTCATTATGTAAGTGGAATTTCTTTCAGGATATCCGAAAGACAGTAAAACTGAAAGACAGATGAATTGCTTCTGAAAGATCGAATCTCAACATGGCTATTATAACAGAAAGTAAAATTATTCTAAGATTCCATCACAATTAAAATGCAGAATCATTACTTTAATGCTTTATATTTGAGATTCTCCATAGACAGCGAATAGCAGTCACTTAAGCCATTCCCCATGGACCAATGGAGTACCACTTCTACAGTAGGTAATAGAATTATAGCATCACTCGGGAATACGATCCAATAGCAAAGCTTCGTATCAGAACAATTCTTTCAGAAAATATTGTCCATTTCTTCCATACTTCAACTCAGTATACTAGGATTTGGTCTAGAAGAGTACTTTGTACTCTAAGTGTCCGTTGAAATGTAACGTCAACGTTGTGGTTAACATTATGGCAGATGTGAGAAAGGCCTTTCGATCTAATCAAAATGTTATTTTAAAAAGAATGACATATATTGCATTGATCGTGTTCAGAATAATTTGTGTTTCTTATTTGTTAGAAGTACCTAATAGATTCCTGAGAGTCTCCAAGATGATATTAGAGCAAAGTTTATGTCTTTCAAAAAGACAAAGACATCCATTCGCACGACGATATTTCATTGAACGAAAGTGAACCAAAACGCAACCGGATTTTCCTGTAACCTATCACCTCTTTCTTTTACATTTCCCGGACCCGAGAAAAGTTCAGAAGACATTTTTGATTCTTGAATCTATTTCTTATTCTTTATTCTTAGAATCGTATTCAAAACATATTTCTGAAACATATACTTAATGGGAAATATAACACTTATTGTACTTTCTAAGAGTGACATCATATGTGTAATTATACTAATGTGTACGAACCACTGTTATTGTTGTTAGCACATTCACTATTGTAAGATCATTCATTATTGTATTGAATTCTAAATGTGCTCAAGTTATTCATCAATGTAAGCTACTTTAAGCGAGAAAACACGAATTAAAAACATTGCTAGTTTAGATTTTTTGCTTGTATACCTTAAAATCATCGTTACCATAATAAAGTGTAGTGAAATATCTGTATTGCTTAGATATCAATATAATATTCAATTAAAGCAATGTTACATTATTTTTCAGTTTGACCATAATTGAAAATAGCACCCTTTCTTTCTCTAACAGTAATATTTGGAAATGAACCCTGGGTTTAATTAAGTATTCCCCCACTTATTCTATAGATCAGTTTTGTTGTTTTTGTTAAAATCTACATACAAAAATAATTTTGTAATTTTTATTTTACCTGATTTCAAGGATAAGAATAATTTAAATGTTTTAATGGAAAAATAAGGACTTATTTTTAATTTATTGATCTATGAATATCAAACGTAACAGTAAGTCTAATAGACAAATAGGCTTTGAATAAAAAAGTTTAAATAGAATTAAAGGTTTTTCACATATTCAAAATGAATACCCTTAATTATCGCAGTTTCACTCTACGCACTGCATGGACAAAAAAAAACAATCATCATTTTCATAACCTTTTTCGATGAATTTCATTTAAATTCATAAATATTTCATATATTTTAGAAGGTCTAATTGAACTTTCATTTTCTATTAATATAATTATAACAGATACCTACATTCTTCCGTGTCATTTTTTATATTTGAATTAAATTTCTAAGACAATATTCTATCTTATGTATTGTCTTAGGATATTTTATTGTGACAATTTAAAAAAAGAAATTCCATCCTCATTATTGTGCTGTAAAATAAATATATCAGCAATTAGAATGAATAGTTCTCTGACAGTTTCCTCGAGTTCTCTTTTAGAGACTATTTCTAATGTACTATATATATTTAATCGCGAGTAAATTTTAATGTGTCCTTAATGTCCCACTAAAGGTTAAAAAAAAATCAGATCTTTTATCGTAATATAAAGATTTATAATTGTGGCTAAAATGTTTCAAACACAACAAAACTTTTGACTCGGATCATTGTCATTTGCTAAAAATTTATAATTAGGAGACCCTTTAATATAAAACTGGATTTTGCTATTTTTACTGGAGAATGCGGAATTTTTTTCCTTGTTTTTTTCAATACGCATGCGTGTGAACAATATTTTTCAATTGATGGAGGAAAGTGACATTAGCACATTAGTTAGCTCTCTGTTCGAAACTGCACAAAAATCACCCAATCTTCAATAAGACTTCTTGATCCTTCCATGTAATTGAATATAAAAAATTTATATGATGAATACAATTATATTATTTTAGATTAGTTAATTGGATCAATTCATACTTCAACACTGATTTCTTAACTGCGAGTCAATTTTTCTTTTTTACATCTGTCTTCAGTATTATGATTAGGCTAAATTATTTTTATTGCAATGAATTAAAGAGATTGTACATATATTAATATACGTAAAAAAGAAGGTTACCTTGATTAAATTAAAGTTCATATTTTGGCCCGTAATTTACAAGAATAACCAAATATTTTTCGGAGGAAAAATCTCAACTCTCTTACAACACTAAAAAAAGTTTACAAAATTTCCTTTTACTCCTTGATTCACGACAAGTGAAATGAGGTGGAAAAAGTTATTTACAATATTATATTTTTCTCCTGGAATTTTCATCATTGGGTTCAAGGATCCTCAAGAAGATTTCGAATTCATTTCAGGGTGTCTTTGGAATTCAACAAGAGAAAAAAAAAACATTGCATTATCTATAATTTTGTGCAGTTCATGCATTGCTTCCCAGAATATTCTCCTATTGTCTGTAAAACGATTTTTCCTGTAAAAGATACGCTTTACAGGGAAGACAATAAGGTCCAATATATCTACGTATACATATATAAGAAAATTTCTCCATTACTTGCTAAGAAACTCCATCATCTACATTACCTAAGTTGACTAGTGACACTTAACTACATCCTTTTTTTTAATATTTTAGCTACTTGTAACAAAATTAAATGCATATATATATATATATATATATATATATATATATATATATATATATATTGAAATGCATTATTGATTATTGGTCTGCCTAGAATTGTGACCTATGTATCATTTTAGGTTAAGTGATAAAAAAAATACACATATTTAATAAAAGTAAACATTGTGCACATCTGAAATTGAAAGTTTTTGGAGTAAGAAATGTTAAAATGGGACTATTTTCCAATGAAGTATCCAAATTATTTATTTGTAACATATTTTCTGTACTACGAAAAAATCTGGAATAAAAGAGTAACACCCTATATTAGAACAAATAAACCTCATAAGAGTACTTTTATAAAGAAAATAAAAAATTGCTAAATTCAACTGTACGTACACACATATATACCATACCTAAAATTCTGGGCAGAAAAAAAATCCGGAATCATTATTCTTACGATAGTTTTTCATTTTCAAGATTGTTATAATAATTTTTAAATATTTATCAAAAATTCTCATTTACTCTTTTCTACTGCAAGGTATTTGTAATGATGAAACTGTTTTTATAATCAGGTCGATAATTAGAAATTGAACATTAATTCGGTTAGATAACGGTTGGTTAACTTTCAATGTAACTTCGATTTAATAAATTTCATCTTAGAGTACAATGCTTCAACATCATATGTCGATCAAAAAATCAGCGATATTAAATGATTTGCTAAATTTTATTTTAAATCCTTGTACTTAGCTTTTGGTACACGTTTCCAAAATCCATTAATCGATTTTTCCGATTTATGGAACACTTGGAGACCTTGATCTTCCTGCATTTCTATTCATTCTAACTCTCCTGCTGCTGTTTATTTATCCATTGTAAAACCATTGTTAATCACATCGATTTCAAATGAATTTAATAAAAATGCTAGTTAATGATAGAACGAATTCAAGATTAACGCTATGAAATATTTAAACCGTTCATAAAAATCATTTAGTAGGTTTTTAATTTCATTTTATAGTTAAAAATGTGACAACAGGAGGAATATCAGATTCTGAAGTGGTTGAATATCTATTCTTTTTCATACTTTTGGATTAGTTGTAGTTTTCTTTTAAAACTAAAAATGCACTTGACTTGCTCTTTCGACTGTATGCCATGCAATTAAAATGTAGTATTAATTTTAAAATATTGGTATTATTGGTATGGAATGTCTTAACTCCATCAATAATATTTTGTATACTAAAAACCTCATGAGTATATGGTCGTTTTTTCACACGATGTTAAGACTTACTAGTGTTGCGGTTTTATTGTTATTAGGAAGTTTGGACATTAAATTGACTTCATGACTAATTGAAGATTTTAGCGATTGTAGTTCTTTTATAAATCCATAACTCAGATTTTGCGGGATAGTGAAATGTAAATTCGGGGTGTGATTTTTTATAATGATGTTTTAAATTCCCTTTCTTAAAATTATTGGCAGTTGAACTACAAATTAGGTGGACAGCTTTACCATTTTTCTCCGTTAGAGAGTAGTCATCTTCCCACTATTGAAATGACCATTTAAAACCGAGAAAAGAGCAGAAACTGAAACAGTAACCATTATCTTCTTCATGATTATCTGATTACTATTTAATTAACGAATAACATGCATTTGATTAAAAATAATCTTAATCTTAAAGTATTTAAATTTTTATTTAGAAGCTTAACATAAACTGCTGTTTGTAGAAAATGCAACACCATGAAGGAATCATCAGAATCAAATGAAATTCGCAGCAAATGTCAATTATAGGATATTATGCAAATTAATAAAGTTTCAGAGCCATCGCGCGTGCGCGGCGCGCGCAGCGCCCTCTGAATTGATGCTGAAAGCGTATAAATAAAGTGCTGTAGCGGGACGTTGAAAAAAGTCTATGATTATTTGTTAGTGGCAAACGTTTAGTGAGACCTGAGTATGCCTCCACGACGGAAGAATAAGAAATTCAAGCAACTTACGGAGTTTGAACGAGGGAGGATAATCGGCCTTCGAGAAGGAGGATTTTCCTATCGCGCAATAGCAGCTCGTATGCAGCGGAACAGTTCCACAGTGATGCGAGTTTGGAAGCAGTGGACCGACGAGCACCGAACAACTCGAAAAACAGGCACTGGACGACAGAAGGTGACGTCAGAGCGCGATGATCGACACCTGCTCCGCATGGCGGTGAATGATCGCACAGCTTCCTCCAGGCAGCTGGCAGCACGTTGGTCTACTGCTACAGGTGTACAATTGTCGGCTTCGTCAATTCGTCGTCGTCTGCTGCGCCGTGGATTGCGTGCAAGGGTGCCTTTATACAGGATTCCCCTCACGGCGAATCATCGACGGCTGCGTCGGCAGTGGGCTCTTGAGCACAGAGACAGGCGAGCTGATTGGCACCAAGTTGTCTTTTCAGATGAATCACGCTTCAATTTGTGGACCCATGATGGCCGTGTTCGTGTTAGACGTTATGCCGGTAAACGCTGCCTTCCTGAGTGTATTATTGAACGACATAGTGGTCGAACACCCGGAGTTATGGTCTGGGGTGCGATTTCGTATCATGGACGATCCAATTTGATACGAATTGAGGGTAATCTCAATAGCAACAGGTACGTCCGTGAAGTGCTACAGCCCGAAGTCGTTCCTTTCCTTCAAGGCATCCCTGGAGCTATCTTTCAGCAGGATAATGCACGCCCACATGTTGCGCGGACTGTTCGAGACTTCTGTTCAGCACAACGCATGCAACTTCTTCCTCGGCCTGCTTATTCACCGGATATGTCGCCTATTGAGCACGTGTGGGATATGGTTGGTCGGCGTCTCGCTCGTGATCCGCGTCCTGCAGTTTCCAAAGACGAACTTTGGTTGCGCATACAAGCGATATGGAATTCTCTTCCTCAAGCAGATATTCAACATCTGTTTGACTCCATGCCACGTCGTATAGCAGCACTTATTGCAGCGCATGGTGGCTGCACCAAATACTGATTTCGGACGCTTAATTTGTTTCTTTTGTTTTGAAAATTTCATCATTTATTTGTATCAGTACAAGTCGTTTCTGCATTAAATTTCATTTGATTCTGATGATTCTTTCATGGTGTTGCATTTTCTACAAACAGCAGTATAGAATTTTAATGTCACGATATCACTGCTGTATAACTACAATCTTATTAAATTTTATAAACTAGTAAACACCCCTTTAGATTTTAGTTTTTTTATCGGTAACTCACTTCTTTTACTTGAGAACTAAAATTTCTTCACATTTTAAAATAAAACTTGCGAAAATAAAATTATACTGATTGTTAAATTAAAATAAGAAAATCACATATTTCAGGTTATAATGTTGCAGATTAAAGGGACCCCGTACCCTGCGAGCAAAGTTTTTTATTTGGATATTTATTAAAAAAAAATCTAAAATGTTCCATATATGAAAATATATAAAATACACATTTCAGAAGAAAAACAATATTTTAAATTTCCTACTTCTAACACAAAATTTAGTATTTTTTTCTTATGTTCTTAGAATGATTTCTCGCAGTTTAAGCATTCTAATAATATTATTTATATTTTCATAATTTCTTATGTTATTAGTATGTTTTAGATAGAATTTGCATCAGAGTACTGGCTCAATGTAAGGGAGAGACGTTTTTACACAGGATTCCAACTTTTTGATGATTTGCACTTTATATCGATGTGACAAGGAATGAAGTTGAGCATCCACTCATTCCCAGTTCTTTTGAAACTGTAACCGTAAGAAGGGAGTTCAGGATATATTAATGAGGTCGCGGAAATCAGCTTGATATAACCCATTACTTTGAAAAACTTCAATACTTTCTATAAACGTTATTTTGATGAAATTTGAATTTTCGGTCATATATTCGCAGGCTTTGTATTGCAGTGGGTGTTGGATAACTGAAATCTAAGTCTTGATTTTTGGGGAACATCCCATTTAAGGATTATTTAAACTACGTTTTTCAAAAACATGGACCGTGTGTGTAAAAACCGGTTTATGCATTGAGTGGTTTTTTAAACCGTGTCTATTCAAAATTGTGCAAAATTAAACCTTGAAAAAAAAAAGGTTTCATGTTTCTTATTATATCGTTCAATTGTTTTGTTATCGATCATAAACGTAGACAAATTTTTAAGTAAAAACTGAGAAAATGTGCCACCAGTAAACAGAATAAATCGATACTAAAAATTAATACATAGGTACATACGCTATCAATGTTGCCGCGTTAACCTTGCGTTCTGGTATTGGACTCGCGTCCGGTGGGTTTTGTCGAGTCTTGGATTGAAGCTTTGATGCAACTAAAAATTGTCGTGTAGATGGTGATGGCTGATTTACATTAAATCTGTTGAGATTCAAAGTTCTTCCAATGGCATGGTGTGGAAATTAGGAGAGGGAGATACCAGCTCAGATGTCGTCCTCGTCACTTGAAAAAGGTTCAAAATTTCGAGTTCAGTCGCCAATATACCTCGTATTGCTTCTAGTGCAACGTTAACAAATAAATGCATAATCAGTAAATCAATATCAGAAAATTATGAGATGAGGTTAAGTATAAGAGAAACAAGAGCGAAATTAAGTCGGAAGGTTAACTACAGTTACGATGGAGGGAAGCTCGTTACATTTAAGGGATGAAGTTAGTTTCGGGTACAGTAACGACCAACTTCTACTGCTTCAGATAATAATGAGCAGCGCCATCTATTTTAGAGAGTAACGAGAATTTGACTTGCTGGTTGATTTTCGTTCGGTTTTGGATAAGACGAGAGATGGACGTGGAGAATGATACAAGAATCTAAGCGATTACACCCACAAATTATTGTTAATTAAATAATTTGCTTAAAGTTTTGAATTAGCGTTTTGTGCAATTTAATAATCTAATGATTTGCACTGAAACATTTGGACTTTTGACTGTGCAGTTGTGCTCATACGTTACAGGACAAAATACCTGAAAATCTATAGAACCGAAATAAACCAATATTTTTTTCGGTTTAGCTGCGGTTTTCATTCGGACCCAAACAATGTTTTTTCCAGTTTTCGATTCAATTCCGGGACTGGAATTGAATCGAAAACCGGATTCAATAACTGGGATCCCGATCCAACCTACACCATAGATTCTTATTATAGCTTTATTGCAAAAGAATTAAAATCAAAAGCTTAAATGAAAAATTCACTGAATTTCCAGTTTATATAAATGGTAGAGAATATTTTCCCTTTGGATTCAGACAGCACCACTTCCTATAGCTGGTGTGTTTAGTCGATCTTAATATTTCACGGGACTCATTTTGCTGCTTCTGAAAATTGAGGCTAATCGGTGTATTCAATAGGGAAATATCTTTAAAAATAAAAAGAATGTCCAATTCAGAGTCCATTTCATTTCAGAAATAAAAGCTGTCACAGATGCGTCACTTTCAGCGTTGTAGCGGCCCTTGTATCGGCATCGCCAGTAGACGATGGCGGCTCAGTTGCTTGCGGCCTTCAAGCGGGTATTAGTCAGAGAAAGTCCGGAAGAAGAAATACATGGAAAATTGCTCTGTACGGTCTCTCTCTCTCAAAAATTAAATCTAAATATTATTTTTTTTTTTATCTTAGGTGACAATCCTACCAGCTTTGATGTAATGACTTTCTTTTAAATAGTGCTATTTAATTATGTTTATAAAACAGTCGAAGCCAATTTCATTTTTAAGTAATTATTTTATTGTAGCGAAGAGAGAGACTATTTCCACTCAGCGGAAATTACATAACTCTGCCATTAGATACGGATTATGAGAGTAAGAGTGTAAAAGTAAGTGAGCAAGAGAGGGAGTTTCGCTGTTTTTTTTATTTATATAGCAGGAAAATTCACTGTAAATGACATTGAACAAGTGGAGTGAATGGAGGGATTTCGAGGGAAATCTAAGCGCAGACCTAATGTCCGGTAGGGATCATCCCTATAGGTCTGGCGTGTGTGAACAGCTGACTTTATAGATTATAAGAGCGCGTGATTGCTTAAATTAAAGTTAAAAATGAATTGTATCAGTAAATAAGAATAAACGCTTTACTTTTATATGATTGAATGGGAAAAATTAAGAAAATAAATAATTATTATAAGAAACTGATAGGAATTAAAGTTAAATAATTACAAATATATATTATGCTTTACACTTATTCTTTTCTTTTGGCTCGTAAATACAGTTTTTAAATGATATCTTTAATCTGTTTGAATTAATATTCTAATGTATTTTAGTATTTAAGTGAAATTTTGACTCATGTTATTTATATTTTTAATTTATTACTTGTTCTGTTAATTTTATAACATACTGGTTTTCCTTTGAATTCTGTGGTATTTCAGTGTTTTGTTTTAAATTAAAAAAAATTTCAAATGTTTTAGGATTCATTATTTGTGTCTAGTGTATATTTTATACAGAGAAATAACATGTACACAGATAAATATCATATATATATATATATATATATATATATATATATATATGTGTGTGTGTGCATTACGTGCGTGTGTGTGTAAGGATAATTAATTATATCTTATCCAAATTCTACTTCTTCGTCATGCCTTTACACATTGACTTTCAAAAGTTATTATTTTTCCACCAAAGGATACCCAAGCTTAAAACTCTAATACATCTTATATCCTCTTTTGGTCATAACCCAAATTATTTTACGCTTTACCATCTAATCAAAATTTAATGTAAAAAATGCTGCATTAGCAATAACTTCAACTACTGTAAAATCCAATTTCAAATTACTTTAGCTTAGCAATGGTTCAAATGAACCTATGATTCCTGATTTGATCAGGATTTTTATAAGAATTTTAGCATTTAAAAGTCTTAGTGATTTTCGGAATATTAAACATACACTACAGTCTACTTGGGCTTAAGAAGTCTTATTAAGTGGTGCCTTTTTCATTTTCATCAGGAGCCTAGTGCTGAATACACTATAAAACATTATTATTAATTTAAGAAATTAAGAGTATCTGTTTTGCTACCTGTCACTTTCATGGATTTCAATATGTTTTTTATTCTTCTTTTATACTTTTTTCCTTACATACTAAATGGTGCAGTTTTTTTTCCTAATACGATATGTGTTATCTTGGCTAACTACTATTTTATTGATTTATTTTGAGAAATACATTGGCGTATGAATGTGAAAAAAAAGTTAAAATAATTCAGAAAAAAGGATACACTTCGTAAATGTGGAAAAAATATCACAGTTATGGTATATATTACATGTAACTTAATGCTTAAAAGTGTTTTTGTCATTTTCCGTAGCTTACTTGCGAGAAAGGATATTATTTCGCCTTTTCTAATTTGAATCCCTGAGTGATATACAAGGACCAAAAGTGCTCTTTCGTTATCGGCAGGATGATACATTCTTTGTACTTTCTAATCAGTATATGTTTGACACACAAGGAACATTAACTTTGTTTGGTATCGTAAAGAATGAGATTCTAAGGAGACATGACCTGATATTTGATGATATCAAGATAATCATATACATCTTGGAATCTTTCCATTATTACTTCGGAGAACCCAAAGGGATATTTATAGTGACTGTGCTGCAAAAAAACTATAAGCATTCTTTATATGTATGAGAAGTTTTCAATCTCCATCAGAAGTGATTGAAAAGAAACACTTTTCCAGAGGTAAAGAGAGAGAAATAAAATACATGTTTCTTATGTTTCCTTCGTGGAACCATTTTAATATATTCATGCGGTCCCTCGAAAAATGAGTCTTTTAGATTCAAACGTTCCTGCCTTGAGTGAGTAAGTTTTACGCCCGAAATGAAGTTTGAAACACAAGAGTGCATGTTTTAGCTTTCAGACTTTTGTAGGGTAGAGAGACCTGATTTTTCTACACAGTTCTTCATAATACGAACTCTTATGGAACGCATTAAGCATATTTTCAATGAAAGTGTAGTGTCTTTATCATAGCATACATTTCCCACCTATGAAAAACACGTCCCTAAAAAAATTGTATTCAGAAAATATTTTGATACACACTAAAACTATTCCGAAATGCAGTACTCCCTCTATGAACACGCGCGTGACTTTTCCAACCCTGCCAGGTTTTGTCACAGGCAGACAAGCCTTAGAAAAGTTGTTTTATGACTTTTACATCAATAGAATAACATTAGATATTAGTACAAAACAGCACATTTTTCGCAGGCTTTGTAATTCAGCGTATTTGACACCTTATTTGCGAGTACTGTATTACATTTTAAACAATATTACATAACCTTTGTTGTCTAAATGAATCATTTTTCGTGAATCCGGGGGTACTCCGATCTGTTAGGATAGGATCTGTTGAATATTTTAACCTTGATATATTGTTTTGGTTTTTATTTTCTTTATAATAACCACCTACAAAATATCGAGCGGCTTTTCCTTACGGAGAGTGTTCAGACTATGATACAATTCCACTGCTTCAGTAATTATGTAGTCAAGCTACTGAGAGGCAGAAGGGTTGAAATTTTAAATGTCTGTAATCACGAACTAAAGACATACCTGAAGTATATTCAACGTAACCACACTGATAGGTTGCCATATAACCTGTGATGCAATTGTTAGATATCTGATAAAATTGATTATATATTAACGATGTAATTAGAAGCTACATGAGACTTTATGGTGGAGCACATCGTAATTTTAAGCCACAGTCAGAATGATAAGGATGACACATGATTTGGCATCTCACTCTCTTACCTTCCACACCATCCCAACGTGAGGGCATTGAACCTTGACAAATTTTACGTGCACTAGTTCAATTACTCGAAAGTTTAGTAGCATTAGGTCCTACTGATTGGGATTTAGATTCGCTCTAATGATCTCTATGATTTGCTACTTCCTCCGTCGTCCAGCAACGACGGAGGACACACACACACACAAATATATATATATATACATATATATAATTTCTTTTTTTCTTAAATTTAGCTCATTTTATCATTTTTGCTTTGTTATAAATTTTTTGGTTAGTTAATAGTATATCCCGAATTCCTGAAATTTTGAGTTTTACATTTTCAATGATTCAACTGTTTAAGTGAATTTTTATTTGATTTGTATAAATATTTATTTCATTTTGGTGATTTCCTCAAATATTTAGTTTTTCTTTTTTTGTCTTTTTTGTTTTGCTTTAGTTTTGGGTATTCTTAGAGTGTTATATGTTTGTGAAATGTACTATATATAACACATCAATCAATAACTCCCGAGACTAACCAAGAGATGGCGCTCGTAGTAAACCAGTAACCAGGTCTTTCTAGAGTACTAACCTTTGCTTGAAACGTGTCAAAATTTTAAGTCGATCGGAACAGAAACAGCTGAGTTATCGAGGTTGGAGTAAAGTCGTTTTGTAGTCTGTTTAAAAAATGGAAAATACCCAGTTTCTCGTGTTCTGATAAAACATTGTTTTTTAATGGGTAAAAACACCGTGCAAGCGAAACAATGGATTGAAAAATGTTACCCGGACTCTTGTCCATCAAAAGCAACGATTTGTCGGTGGTTTGCCGAGTTTAAACGTGGTCGTACCGACACAAATGAAGCGGAACTCTCGGGTAGACCTGTGGAAGCCGTTACACCGGAAAATGTGAGTGAAGTGACAAAAATTAATATGAAAGATCGTAAAGTGAAGCTCCGTGAGATTGTTGAGATGACACAGATATCATATGCAAGTGTATTTACTGAAAAAGGTTTTTTGAAGTGAAGTGAAAAAGGTTTTTTCCAAGTAGGTGCCGCGATTGCTTTCGATGGAATAAAAACAGCAACGAGTCGATGATTCAGAAAGCTGTTTATCGCTATTTACTCGCAACAAAAAAGATTTCTTGCGAAAAAAAAAAAATATTTGGAAAAGCGTTGGAACGATTGTATCACCCTAAAAGGTGATTAACAAAAGGTGTTATGTTGATGAATAAAAAAAAAATTTGCAAAAAAAATGTTGTTTTCAATGTTAGACTCGGGAGTTATTGATCGATGTGTTACATGTCAGTCCGTTATCTTCATAATGAATTCCATGTCCCTCCATTGCAAAAATTATCTTTCTGCCAACTATCAACCACCTTTTTCAGCTCTATCTCAAATCACTATAACAGCACCATCAATTCTCAGCAATACTTCATAGACTAAACCGATCACCTCACACAGCTAGCATCCTCAATAGTAACACCCTTTTAACTCGCTTGATTTCTCTTCTCTCCCAACACTTTCCTCTCTATTTCTTTTCTCCCCAACCCTACTGACCTACTTTCCAAACGTTTCACTTTTCCCTGCAGACTCCCTCCGTTTCTACTCAGCTGATCAATCAGCTGTTTTTCTGCTTCACTCATCCCCCTCTCCTACCTCCTTCCCTCTACGTCACTCCCGCTCAAGCAGAGCAACCTGCTGTCCTCTCCTTCCTTTCCCCTCTTCTCCCTTCCTCCGCGTCCATCTCCTCTCTAACTCATTCCTAGTCCGCCTGAACGCATTCAATACTTTTTTTCCATTTTGTAATTGGTGTTTTAAGGTAATCTACGTTAATATGCTAATCGCAGCTTTGTCTTAAAGAATATTAGTTCATTTGTGGAAATATTGCTTCACCATTGCAAAACCGAAATTATATTTTCGAAAGTTATCAAGTTTTTTATTGGTCAAAAAATATCTACTTCTACTAATATTTTACATGAAATATTTTGTCTTATTTTCGGTAATATTAATTTAGGGCCTTTTTTCTATAAATGGTATATTAAAGGATTTTTGCAATTGAGATTGTTTTTTAGAAAAGAAATTCGCTTAGCATATTAGATAAAATTAATTTTATTTTAAAACCTTTTAAGAGTTGGAAGTATGTTAACCATTGTTAATTGCAGACTATTTAAAAGTATCTGCGTGCTTTTCTTTTCTCTTTACTTTGCACTACATAATGAAAAAGCGTTTTACAAGATATCGTCTTCATAAAAATATTTATGAAATAAAAACTTATTCGTCCCTCAGTAATCTTTAATGCGTAAAAAATTGATGAAAATGGTGGAAAGTATATTTCCAACGCATTAGAAAGGAGTAACAAAAATAGAAACAGTTAAAAAATGTATAAAAATACAAAAATTGTCTGAAAAAAAATATATTTTGTGGTTGAAGAAAATTAAATTGAGAAAGAGGCAAACAGAAGAGGGCTGAAAGATCAAAGGTCTTGGTACCGAGTAGCAAAGAAGAGATTGAGGAATTCCGCTTGAAAAATGTATATATATGGTGCTTATACATTTTTAAGCAAATTAGAAAAAGAAAATAACATAAATAAGATTATATGTAATTCAAAAAGGCTCTACATGTTTGTTCTTTCTTTGAATAATCATCAAATGTTTTAAATTTGAAAACAACTTGGCTTTCCATTTAATTATAAACAATGTTAATTTAACTCCTTTTCTCAATTGATATGTTTCTACTTCCTCTTTTATGACGCGAAAGCCTATCAATCTTTTAATTTGTGGCTTCCTTTTGCCATTAAGTTTTTGTTAGATTTCCACATATCAAGAATAAAACTCCGTTTTTGTAAAACGTAAAATAGATCTATAAAGAATTGAAACTGTTAGTACTATTAGTTTGCTTTTTTTCTTCTGTTTATTCAATATAAATTTTTATATTTATTCCTTATTATTAATTATAATTCATTTTAATGGCTGATTTCTTGCCTTTTACAATATTTTTTTTCAGCCAACAAATATCTTATTCACGATGTACGTATAAAAAACATATTTGTTTATTAAGTGTTAATCAAAAAGATATTTCTAAAATAGACTATTTTGTCTAATTGTACCAAAAAATTGTTTACTTCTTCTGAAGTAGGATATTGTCAGAGAACTGAATTAATTTATGTCAATTACAGTTATTATTAATGTAAAATAGTTCCAAAACTTTGTTTTTCACATATTGTGGATATAATCATATGAATTCAATATAATTCTAGGTTCCCAAAAAAAAAAAAAAAAAAAAAAAAAAGTGAATAGTTGTATTGAAAAAGAACAAGCACTTGAAAAGTAGTTTAAAAATTCTATTCGTAAAGAAGTATATTTGCGTATTTTATTTTTGTTGTAAAAGGCTCTAATTGCATTTTTTACGATACGATATACGATACGATACTAAGGTTTTTACTGAGGAAAATCTAATATTCATCATAATGTTTCCAAGATATTTCTAATATGTTATTATTAATGACTGAACTAACTCA
The DNA here is from genome assembly GCA_019974015.1 of Nephila pilipes. NCBI lineage: Eukaryota > Metazoa > Arthropoda > Arachnida > Araneae > Nephilidae > Nephila > Nephila pilipes. The sequence goes on along the minus strand of BMAW01084951.1, from coordinate 24,063 downwards.
AATTTCAGCATGTATAGAAAACAAACTACATATTGCTTCTAAAAACATAAATATAATTCTTAATGAACTGGATTGCTTCTGTTACTAATAGCTCAGATTCCTTACACATTTGTTTTGAAAAGAATTTAACTCTTGAATCGAATCGATTTTCGTTAATTAAAGATGTATTAAACCACTCGAATTTATTTAAATTTGAGGTATAATTTCAAATTACAGTTTATGATCACATAACAGTTGCATGTTTGTTTCTAAAAGTAAGAGTTTTGTTACACACAGTAACAGGTCAATTGCAAAGTCCCCGGCCTACCATAGTAAAACACATTTTTTTGGCAAAATTAGTATTTTTTTTATTTAACATAATTCCCTTCAAGGGTGATACACTGATTATACCGGCAATCCAACTTTTCGAGATCATTTTTGTAGTACGATTTGACCTTTGCTTCAAAATAGGCCTCAGTTTCGGCGATCACCTCTTCATTCGATGAAATTTCTTCCCAGCGAGCATTCTTTTGAGATCTGAGAACAGGAAATAGTCGCTGGGGGCCAGATCTGGAGAATACGGTGGATGAGGAAGCAATTCTAAGCCCACTTCATGGATTTTTGCCATCGTTTCCACTGACACGGTGCATTGTCTTGGTGAAGCAGCACTTTCTTTTTCTTCAAAGGCGGCCGTTTTTCGGCGATTTCGTAATTCAAACGATCCAATAACGCTATGTAATAGTGGCTGTTGATGGTCCTTCCTTTTTCAAGGTAGTCAATGAAAATTATTCCATGCGCATCCCAAAATACAGACGCCATAACCTTGCCAGCCGACTGTTGCGTTTTCCCACGCTTTGGAGCGGGTTCATCGTGTGCAGTCCACTCGGATGACTGTCGATTGGACTTTGGCGTGAAATGATGGAGCCATGTTTCATCCATTGTCCCATATCGACGCAAAAACTCGGGTTAAACATATTTAAGTCCCTTAAAATTCAAGTTGGTATATATTTTTCGGTTTAAAATTGATATTCGATACAACAACAGTCTCGAAAATAAATTCAAAAGATACTCACTTTATTATTTCATACTCATATTCGATACAGCAATAGATTCACAAATAAATACTTGATATACTCGTTTTTCTATTCCACACTCATTATTTGATACAGAAATATCTTCAAAAATGAATATGTGAAGTTTCCCTTTTGAGTAAGCCCCTGTTACTAAAAATGAGTAAGTGTTAATCTTAAATTTGAATAAGTTCGGATCGGAGCCATTTTGAATATGTGAAGTATTCAAAAATGAGTACTTTGTACTAGATTTTGAATACCCATTTTTCACAGTGAAGTAAATCTGGTTTTATTTTCCTCTTTGGCTCTTGCTTTTCCATATTTTATAATACAAGTGTATTAACACCTTTGTATTTACTTCAAAATCAATTTCTTAAGAAGATATTGCATTTTAACAATTTTTCAAGAATTGTTAAATTAATAAATTTTATTAAATTAAAAATTGTTGTTACAATTATTAAATTAATCTTATTAAGTTAATAATTGCAGATGTAGTTGAGTAATTGCCTCTGAACAAAAATAATTCCCGGAATACCACTTTATAAACTTACTTTCTACAGGGTGATCAATTTAAAAGAGAATCAGTTTATTTTTTGTATTGTCCACATTTGCAATATATGTATCAAGACTCGTAACATCATTACTTATTCAATAACATTAATGTCTACACACACATTTAACGTGCAAGAATCGTTTTTTTTTTTTTTTTTACTTTCTAAACACGAAAACTCGTTTTTTACAACGTTTTTCTGAATTTCACTTGGTGTGTGTGTGTGTGTGTGTGTGTGTGAGTGTGTGTGTCATCAAATTTTCGATCGTTAATTTAACCAACTTCTCATCAAGCTAGAGCTTTGAAATTTTGGGAATCGTTCGTACTCGCCTAACAATGCAATATTTACAAGTTTGCGACAAGTTTTAACTAATATTTCAATAATTTTAATAAGTCAAAATATTCTTTCCTCTAGGCGCTTTTAGGATTGAGGGAAAAATTTCTTTCCCCCTCTGGGAGCACCGGGCACTCCCCACACCGCATGAGGTTATCGTAAACCTTTTGTACTCGCAAAGGGGAGATACTATCTCCCCTTTACAATCTGCGAGATAGTAAGGGTTGCTGACTTTTAGTCAGTAATCATTCGCAAGAAAGAGTTTCCAATATTTGGCGCCATGTCTTATCACAATAATTTTTTCTGAATTCTGGTTCCTATTTTTTTTAATAGAATGACTTACAAACTTTCAAATGCATGTTTTGATTTTATGAGTATTATGAATTTTTTAATACTCTCACAAATGTCTCTTTTTAAGTGAATTTTAAAGTTAAAAATAACTAACAGTTTTAACTAATATTTCAATAATTTTCTCTAATAAACTTTGCCACTATATAAAAACGTTGGTTTTTATATCGAATTATTAAACATAAATTGGCGTGAACGTCATTAGTAATTTTTAATCCGTTTCTGCCGCAATGGTTTGAAAAAATCGTTTGCTTCTTTCAACGTATTCTTTTTTAAAATATTTGAAAGCTCATTACGTAAGATTATGAATGGCAAAAATAAAAATTGTCTGCACGAAGGTACGTGGACGTAATTCAAAATGTTTATGCTTCACTTGAGATACAGGACAGTTATTGCTGGTTTCAGCAAGAAGGAGAGTCTGAAAGCGTTAACATCCTCTGTTGTATCTCTTTCGTCCGTCGTTCAACCACAATTGGATCTCCATTTGATTCTTACTCATTTATACGCATCTTCCAAACCAAAATCTCATGACTTAATGAACATCACGCATAAAAAAATATATATTTTTCATTCGACAAAACAAATAATAAAATTTACACCTTCCGTTCTGCAACCTCATTTATATCCATCAATCGAACCTTTTCTTTGAGACAATCGTGTAGTCTCATATTATCATGCACATTATATATAACAGATCTCCTTTTCAACAAAACAACCCATTCCTCAGGCGAATCGTCATTTAATCCGTAGCAAACTCATTCATACGCCTGCCAAACGAAATCTAATTACTTATAGAACATCAAACATAGCCATTAATATTCGCAATAAAAACAAACATCTCTTTGTTTCTACAAATCTCAACTGATTTTACATATCACTTTCAACAAGCTTTTCAAAAAACAATCTCGTTACTCGATTAAAACCACACATTCTCTAATAATTCAGGTAAAACTAGCCTCTCCTACTGTTTTCACGAAATTCTGATAATCTTACCCTTTCGTCCTGTGATGTTGTGCCATTCATATCCATCCGCAGAACCATTTCTTTAAAAAAAAATCGCACGCTCTCAGATTTCAAAAATTCAATAACAGAAGGATTACTTTTCTAAATTCGTTAAAAACTGTTGTATACGTTCTCCGCCTTATATTCATGTTTGGAACTTAGACTTTGAAGAAAACACATAAAAAAATGCAGCAAGAAAAATGCGCATCATTCAGACGGCCGTCCACCTGGCGAATTAACGGCCAGTCCAGTAATTCCAGTTATCGAGCTGAAGTATCACGGTGGTGGAACATATCTGCAGTCCAACCTCTTCAAGTCCCGCCTTCTTAAATGTTTTCCCGGGAAGTGACCAATGGGATTGAAAGCGTATGGGGAGGGACACTTTTTTTGTCCAATGGTATTGACTGACCAGGAGACCAGTTTTTATAGTATTTTTACTAAAGATATCTCCTCAACTACATCAGAATCCGAATGTTAAACTCTCTGAACACTTTGTTTTGAAAAAATGGCAACAATTTCAAGAAAAACGTTCTGATTGAAATAATTATTTTTATATTAAGACGGAGTAAATATAGCTTGTTTTAAATAGGACTCGCGTAACTTGAGCTGTTGGCGTCTGTTCAACAATTTTAGCTTTTTCGTTTCTTACTGTTCATTCACACTCGTACTGATCTATTTTCCTATATGCTATTCTCTGGATACTGAAAAACTGGTTTCTCATTCACTGAGGAGCACTGATTTTTAAATAATAAAACACTGATTTTTTTTTTTTTTCTAGATTATGGAATGATTCTGGAGAAAAGCAATAACATTTCAAACGCTGGATACGAGAGGCACTAATTTTCAATATTCGTTAAAACAATCAATCAACACACAAAAAGTTTGCCTTATTTCTACAACCGTAAACTACAAATTATAACATTCCGAAATAAAAATTTTAGAATTCAGAAAATTCACATTAGTTTGGAAAAATTTCAAAATAACTGTATGTTTTTTTAAAACAGTTTTTACTTTACTTTCATTTATTATTTATTGCGAGATTTTTAAACATAATTCTTTGATGTGAAGAAGTTTTTTATTCGCTGAATTTTTCGAGTATTTAATATATTTGCCAGTATTATGAATTTTTTAGCTTTTCATTTAATACGTTAAAAATTATGTCGATTTCTAAACTGAATTCTTATTGAAATGGACTCAAAACTGAGTTTTTCTATTTGACAGTATTTTCAATCTAATTTATCCCTTATTTAAAAATTTATGAACCAATTTCAAAACTCTTGTGGTATAAATTGGTACTAATAAGAATGAAAAAGCAATTACAAAATATGTATTAATTTATTACTCATACATTTATAATTCTTCTAAATAATTTTTTTGACTATCAACGTGTATTTTAGGCATATAATGTAAGATTTACTATTCTAAAAATATTTTTTTTTTTTTTTTTTTTTTTTTTTGCTACATCAGATTTACAATTACTAATGCAATGTTTTGTACAATACCACTCATTTTAATTTCATTAAAATTAAGAACGATTTTCAGAGTTCCATATGAAAATTCTGTCTTTATTTTGATTATTATTATTGTTTATAATAAAAGTGAAAACCAAATAAGACTTAACTATGAATTTTAGTGTTTAACGCATTTCATACGAATTTTTATTAATTTATTCCTTTTACTACAGCCTTATAAAAAATAATTAAATAAACTTTTGTGTATAGTACTCAGTGTTTGCATAAATACACCAACTTTAATTAAAACATATTGTACGACTTATTAAGTTTACGAATTTTATAATCAAGAACATGCATTGCATATTAAAATATTGGAATCGGATTAAAAAAAAAGTCTGTAAAAATTTTAAATTTTCTAATAAGTCAAGGAAAATGTAAAACAAAAAAAAAAAAAAAAAAAAATTCGGGCTTACAAATTCATATCTTACTTTGATGTTGATTTTAAATTTCCGAGAAACAAGATGCCAATGAAAATTTCTAGATCCTTAAGCATCGTCAAATTTCTTCGACTCATTCGTGTAAGGAAACATTTCTAGATTTTCCGTTGTTATAATGTTTGCTCTGATAATATACGATTTCAAACTGTAATGCACTACATCTGCAACAAACTAAATGCATTTGAAGAGTTCCATGCAGAATTTTAACTGCAATTTAAGAAAAATATAATTTAGTAAGCCAACATTGACCATTTAAAGAAATTTAACAACTGTGTATTAGCTAGATGATATTGCTTTTCAAATTTACATATTATGTCTTAAAATTCAAAACAACTTATTTTTTCTTCTACGTGATTTATTCAAAATCGTTTTTTATTAGTTTTAATGTAAACATTATTACTTTATAATTTATCATTTACAAAACTAATGATAAACGGTTTTAATATTATAATTTTTTAAAATTTTTCTTAATGTTGTCTTACAAATTCTAAATATCTGAATATTTTGTTGATTAGATATATTATATTTTTTACATGGTACTAATTATTTAAAAAAAAAAAACATTTACATGGTTTCCCAACTTGCGCCATTTAATCAATAAAATTTGAACAAGTACAATATTGAAGAGTAAGTTCATTGACATTTTACATTTTCTTATCCAACTGATTATGAAGGTAAATTTTATTTCTTGACTCGAAAACAAATTTAACAAACCTAATCAGACAATAATATTAAAGTCTGTCTTTTTTTTTTTTTTTTTTTTTTTGAAAAAAATTTTAAAAAAAAAAATTAAAAAAAAATTTTTAATTTTTTTTTTTTTTTTTTTTTTTTTTTGTTGACTTAAATTTTTACTGTGTACTATGAGCTCTGCAGAGCACTTATATGATAATAAATAGTTTATGCTGTTTATTCTATCAAATATATATTGCAGTGAATTTCTTTTTTTTCTAATTTTTCAGCACTTGGACATCTAATAATTGAATTTAATACGAAAATCTTATATATTCTAGTACACCCAACTCTTTTTTTACACTGTAAATACATTCTTTAGAAGATCGTGCAAAAAAAAATCGTGTAAAAAGTTCTTGCGACGTATGGTAAATTTGAGGATATATTCAATAAATTTAAAAAGTCGTGCAAGATGGAAAAAACTATAAATATATAAAAAAAAATTAAAATTAGTGTGCAGTGAAAATTTTGTCAATAGGTGCACACACAATATATAAAAATTAAAATTAAAATTAGGAATAAAAATGTTATGGGCATTAACCGACCTTCTTCTGATTTCAATATCGAAATTAGAATTTAAAAAAAAAATCATAGGGGGGGAGGATTGTTGCTAGAACAAAAGAAATGCATAAAAAAATTTATTTGCGAAACGTGTTATTTCAAAATTATTTAATAAAAGAGTTGGGTATATTTGTAAAATAAATTTATTTCATGTGATGACACTACAGCAGAGCTGTCAAAAACTAACTTGAAACTCTGATATTAGATACCGGTTCACCGAGGGAAAAAAGATCAGGCTAAGAAACGAGACCGATATCGACAAGGAAAATATCATTTTCTTGAACATCAATCAGAAACTAGTTTAAAAGATTGTCTGACTTGAGAGAAAATTTCAAAAGATTTACTACGTAAAGTTAATTTCTTTGTTGAGAATATCATACAAAAATTTTCAACAATCTGAAGGATAATTATTGCAACTATCATTCTTATGATAAGTGTACGTGGAAAACAATATTTTACTTTTTTCTGTTACTGATATCCATTGCTTAATGTAGTTTTGTATATTTTCTTATGCAATCTATTGGAGTTTCGATGCTTTTCAATTTTCATTAAAATTTACGTGTAAGTAACCGTTAAAAATTACCATTTAATTATATTATCTCCCATGCTTAAAGCCCGCCTCTAGAGAGCGTTCATTTGTAAAGAAGTGAGTGTAAGAAGCCACACAATTCCCTTAAACCAAACTAATTCTACGAGTGGAGCTGCTGTAAGCAAGAGAAATGACACTCGTGAATAAGGAGTGTAAATAAATTATTGTTGTTGTTATACATCCTGATGTCTTTTTGTCTCAGGACAATGGTAGAACTGTAAGTTATTAATGATTAACTAAGTTATTATTAACAAAAAAGTAAGATTAAAGAAAGTGTTGTAAATGCGTGTGAAGAATATTTTACAATTAAATGACCATATGGAAAGCTATCTCCCAAATAATATCCAAAAAAAAAAAATATAAGAAATTGAAATATCCCATTCTTATCATTATCAATCAATGTTCTTAAGAAATAAGTTAAATTTATTTCGTGTATACGTCTTTTTCTAAAAAACGTTTAGTTTAAAGTATTAATTGAATTCATATGTTCAGGATAAATTAAAATTGAATTGTTTTGGAACAAAAAAAAAATATAAAAATTATGAAATAATTACATTTAATAATCAGATAGTTTATTGAAAAAATATTTGTACTGTCTATTTGAGAAAAAAGATATCAAGTTAGAAATTCTACAACATTTCTATTTTTATACAATTTCATATGAATGAGAAATAAAATCCTGTCTTATTTTTCACCCAATGAGCTTGACTATATTCTTGGAAACATTAATGTTTGTATTTATTGTCTAATAATGTACAGAAAGAACAGATTTAAACTATGAAAATAATGATAAGTATTAGATATTATTCGAGTAAAGTGAATGGTAACAATTTGAAATTTTAGTTGTTATTTTTACATCTGTAGCGTAGGCTATAAATAACCCCTCCACAGACTTGTTTTGAACCCCGTTTTGTTCCCAGCTTCCCATTCATTGAAAATATATAGCTTAAAAGCAATAAAGAACAAAATCAGGTGCGGCAAAGTTGAATCCTCTTTGTGAGGTATTGTTGATCCATGTCATGGATATTTTGGGAATTTATGGCTTAGTTGTGTGACGGCCGACACCGACTTGCACGGGGGGAAGACGGACATTGTCCGACTTGAACGAATAGTGTTGCAGGGGACCAAACGCAGTTTCTCTTTGATTGGGTTGTTCTTGGAAAAAAGGAAAATAACTCAAAAAGAAGGCGGGGGACAGACCTACCCGTGGTCTTAAAAAGGGTGAAGAAGAAAAGAGGAGGAAGGGATTCCTGCTAAGGAGCGAGAAAGCGTTACAGCTTTAAGTGGGAGGCGATTCCCTTCGCTTCGAATTGAAAACTTAATCGAACTACATCGAATACTGAGATATTGGTGTTTTTTTCAACTATATATGTTAGGACTTGTGCTGTTTAGATATATGCGATTTGCCTCGGTGCTATGTAATTAGATGTGTTATCAGTGTTGTAAAAAGAATCCAGGCGGAAACGATTAAATATAAGTTAATCTTTGTTAAATAAAGAATTTTCGCCTCTTAAGCTGTGTGATCCCTTGTTTACCACTTCATTCTACGCATTCAGGGATCACGACGTTACACAACCGAATAGAAACTGTGTGCTTTCACTCGTAACACAACTTACGGAATTAATTGTAAAATTTTCTCTTTTTATTTGTGCATTATTTTTTTGCACTTTTGAAATTTTTTTAATAAACTTTGCTTTGTGACTATTTTTCCAGATATTTTTTTAAGACATTGTCATACATTTTTTTTTATATATCTGAATATTCTGATACTTAGATATATCATATATTTTTTATTATATACTAATTATTCTTTTTTAGAAAGCAAACATTTACATGTTTTCCACACTTGTGTTATTCCTTCAGTAAGATATAATCAGATCGTTATAACAGTAATAAAGAGAAATTTAATAAATTATCAGAATCTGAAATAAATTCAACAATGAGGATAACTTTATTGTATTTATTAAAATTTTTATCATTAACAATGAACCCTGCAAAACTTATATGGAAACAAGAAACTCACAGTGAAATATTTGAAATTCACTTTTCATAATTTTTTATTACTTGTATTAATCATCCAATAATTATATTTAGTATGAAAACATTAAATTATAGTATATGTCAAATGATAAATTTATTTCTTATGTTAAATGTTATTACAATGGACAATCAAGATTAATTTTTTTTCTAGCAAGAATTTTTCTATGATTTCTTTGATTCTTACTTCTTTGTTTTTTACCTTAGACTTCAGAAAACCCACGCCTTTTTTCTTCTATTCCTTACGTTCTTTAAGGCAAATAATTTTTGTTCAAGATTAGATTCTGGAAATATTCAATAAATTTATCTATTTTCTAAGGAACGTTTTCTGAGTGCATTTCTCTCGAAACAAACACATTCCTTTTTATCATTCACAACGAAAACGTACGAAACATTTGTTATCGGAGCATATTCTACTCGTATCCCTTCGTAATACTACACAACGCACATATTCACAGTGAATTTTTCCTTCAGTTCTCTGCTCATGTATTTTATCTGAGTGGAATGTTATCTACATATTCATGAGAGCTAGTTATGTTTATACGTATGATAAATTAATCGTTTTCATATAAATTAAATTAATGTTGCTTGAACTATCAGGATAAATTGGAAAAAAAATTAATACTCGGTTCGTTTTTTTTTTAACGCGAATTTGCGGGACTGGATATTATTTGTTTTAATTAAAAGAATTAACTAAATTAATGTAATCTAAATAAGTTAGATTGAGATTTGTTTAAAATAAAAAGGCCTTGAATTATGAAACAAACTACATTAATAAACAGAAAGTTTATCGAAAAAAAAAACTTACACTATTATAGATTTTGAAAAAATATTAAGTTTAAATTTCTAAACAATTATTTTCCAAACAAATAGGAAATAAATTAAAGTCATTTTCTTACTCATTGAGTCTGACTACATTCTTTGAAAGTAACAAGTTTGTACTCAACATATTTAAAAAAATTATTATTATTCTTTTTGGATATGCAGAAAAATTGATCAACAATTTGGACAGTAATGTTAAATGTTGTAAAATGTAAGGTAATGGAAAGATTATTTTTACTACACAAAGTTTTGGAATTAAGTTTTACTTTTATTCGCTTACGTGAACATAATTACTCGATATTTGGAAAGATTTTAAAGAAAATTATGTAATTAATATACTATATTCTGTAAGATTTATAACTGTGTGTTGCATTTTTTTAATATTTTACTGTTTTGTAGCATTACAATTCATACATATACTTTTTTTACTATGTGTTTATTTATTTATTTTTAGTTTTATGTAATGAATATTTTATTAACGTCATAAATGTTGGATTTTTACTCATTACCATAACGTTATACTCTACCTTATCTTCGGATTTAGAAGGTATGTTGAGTTAAAATTTCTAAATATGGGTAAATGTTGGGGAGATAGGAAAACGCGTGAGGAAAACTAATTGCTTTGAAAATGACACGAATCTTTTACTTGTGATGTATTTGATTGAAAATTTCAAACATTTTTTTTTTTTCAGATGTAATAGTCTACAATAACAATTTTCTTAATGTGTTTTAAATTTTCATGAGAAAATAAAACGAAACGCGAAACATTTTAAAGCAATCGATGATGGAAGATTGAAAGCACTCGCATGCATGGAAGCAACATGATTGGAAGCACTCGTTGTTGCAACTCCCAATCATATGGAAAATTTAAAAAAAACCGAACACATAGAAACGGAAATCAAACGGATAGGATTTGAATCCTAAATATCAATTAGAAAAAGGACTGTTTTAAATTGAATTTTCTAGTTATGAAAATTGTTATTCAAATTTTTTTTTTGCTTGTAAAAAGTTTTACTTTACATATTTTTTTCCCTTCTTATAAAAAGCATTTATAAAAATAATTCGTTTAAATTCTTTTTCTACATATAAAAAACATATTTCAAAAATATATTTTCTCCTTTGAAAGTATTTCTTGTTTTAAATGTTGATTTCCTAACATTCAAATTGATTAATATTTTATTTTCTAATGTTAAAAAAATTTACTTAATTTTTTTCGCACATAAAAAAATATTATGTTTTTAAAGCGATCAAGAAGATGAAAATTTAAACCTAAAGCTCAGAGGAGAACGACTTTCGTGCAGGAATTTCGATCATTTTGCAAGAGATTGCCTCTTCTCATGCGCCTCATGTGGAAAATCAGGATACTGCTGAAAACGATGTTCAGGAATTAAGAGTGAACCAAGAATGATTACTTTTAGTGCTCGTGATCAAGAATCATCCACATTTCATATCTGCAAGAAAGCAGCATTTATAAATGGCCATGGGGTCACTGCTCTACTGGATACTGGATCTACAGGTAGTTTACTCAAATAATCAGTTGCTCGAAATTTATAACTGAAGATTTTACCTTGTAAAAAGGATCTCTATTCATTTGGTAATCAGTTAAGTAAAGTCATTCTAAGTTTAGGTATAACAGTAGATCTTCTAATCTAAGAAGCTTTAGCAAACAATGTTTATGTTTTTATCGTCCCAGACGCAACTCAACCAGTTGATTCATTGGTTGGACGTCCGTTGTTAGACTTACCACTCATCGCTCCTCACTTCCCACTGATTTCAATTATTTAATGATGCATTTGATCGTAATTCAAGAAAAAAATTGCGAAATTTTTCCTCATTTCTCAATGATTTCAATATTGAAGATCGTAAGAAATTAATATTCGATTCTTTTTCGATAAATGATTTAGTTTACGTATTAAATGTGTTAGGTCAGGATACTAACGGTAGTAGAGAAGAACTCTTTAATAGACTTTTTCAATCTTTAACGAATCTAAATGAATTGCAAGTGTTAATCTCTAAACCGTTAAACGGCGACTCTGAAATTTCTGATGACGAAACAGAAAAAAATGTTTCATGTTTCACCCCCTCTGTAATGTCTCCAGACTTGGATCATAACTTGTATGCTATTGCATTCGACCCTTCCCTCTATTTCGTTTTCAAAGTTCTCGGAAATTCACATCGAAATTTTACTGGTTTTGATACAATCTGTCATGAAATAGTTGAGCACCGTGACCCTTTCAAAAAATGACTGGAAACGGAAAACGACCTGAAATGAAGCGAGGGGGATTCCAATGCGTATCCCAACACGTTTTTTTTTTATTTAAATACGGTTCAATGATGCAAAATACCGTCATTTTGAGCTCACCTTTACGCAAATATTTTAATTAAGTATTATTACAGTGCAGTGCAGTCTTAAGCTTAAAATGTTTTTTCACATAGAAGGGCGAGTAAGTATTCCACTCGAGATGGGTGGTTTGAATAATCATCACGACACAGGTCAAAGAAACAAAAAAGTTTTATCGATACACAATCTTGAACAATCTCATTGGTTTTTACAAGTTTTGAAAAGGTTTCATTCATATCTTGAGATCAAGTGAAAAAAAGTGTTATTGCAAACATAATGAGTTTTTACAAGTTTTCAAATGATTACTTTCCAATCTTGGCACACTATTTTTACCAAAAAAAGGGGGACCGAGTCGGTACCATAAATCAACTCGGTCCTCATTTCTTCGGTAAAAAGTCCAAGTTTTTTTCAGTCCATTTCAGCCGAAGTTTAAAAGTCATTTATCATTCCAAAAAGTCATTTATCAGTTTAACAGTCCATTTATCAGCCCAAGTTTTGTCAGTCCATTTTAATTCTCCATTCGAAGCAGGTTGTGCTGCAATTCGTTATTCAGCCTCTCCAACTGCTGCATGTACTGGGCAAATCGATAGACTTTCACCAAACAGCGCTCGGAGGTGTTTCCCTTTACATGCACGTCATCGTGAAGATATCTGGGTACGTCGGTACCACACAAGTCTCTGTACCTGGGTAAGAGATCAACCGACACGACCGGTATTCCAAACGAGGCAAAGAGGTGCTTTTGTTCGGTGCCCTTGACCAGCACCATCCCTCCGTCTCCTTGGTCCAGTGATCGCACAGTTCCCACACCCTGAACGACACCCATTCGAGGGGCACACTTCTCGGGATGTCCAGCGGCAGGTGAAGGTGCTGATGCATTTACCAGTGGATGTACCAGTTCTTGGAATTCATCGGCAGGTTGGAGTGGTCCACGGTCAAAACGTAGACTTCGGAAACTGAATTATCCTCAGAGTTGCGGGCAAATACAATTTCATTTGGCACGGGTCGCCAAGAGTACTGGAACACGTTGGCATGAGCAAATTAGGCAATGCCTGACATATCGAATGAGAACTCTGTGTCAAAATCAGAATGAGTGGCTGCTGTGAGCGAGTCGCCTTTTATACCCTGTAGGAGCAGATGTATGACGTGAAGGTGCATCCTGTCTCGGGTGGTAAGTTTCCATGGTTGAGGAAACATAGTATCCTATCGCGGGTGAAGGGCTTTCATGGTTGAGATCATACAATACTCTTTCATCATAACGTAATAGTACAACCATAGGAACAATCACCAGCAAAGCCATTTCTCTGCGTCAAAGCATGTATAATTCACAAGTTCTTAAGAAGATATGTTCCAATCTTGGCGTATTGTGTGTTTTGAAAAAAAAGGGGGGGGGGCTAGTCGACAAAAAACAGTCGACTTGGTCCCCCTTTTTTCGGTAATAACGTCTTTTTTTTTTTTTTTAAAGAAAAAAAAAAAAAAATGTTTAATTGTCAATATCAGAATCCCAATCAGAGCATATTCGTATTCGTAACAGAAGTGTTGTAAATATCGGACAAACTTGAATGCCTTCACCATGCTGCATTCCAAAATGTCTCCTCCCACGTGCACCTCCTTGTGCACATTGTACGGGACGCTACAATCTCAAATGTCCTTATACTTGGGCAGGTGATTGATGTTGATCACCAGTAATCCATACGAGGCCAGCATTTTCCGTTGCAGGTCACGGGCAGGTCGCTATGGTCTACAATGATGAATGCTACCTGAGGGTCACTTCCATCACCAGAATTGTCTCTGGTGACCGGGATGGTCACCAGAGACAATTCGACTGGCATGGAACATCTCCGATAGTGGAAAACATTTGCATGAGCGAAAAGAGTTGTACGAGGCATATTGAATGAAAGCGCTTTGAATAAGAATCAAAACGCATTTTGCTGCTCGCCTTATATACTCTTGAGAAGCTGAAAGATGATGTCAAACGACTGATAAGGCAGCTTAATAGCCAACGCCTGTCGATGGGAGCGTTCCACGTGCGTCTCCAAGGTCAGTTTTCATCCTTGGGGACGAAATGGGGTAGCGTCCTCCCGATGCATTTTTCAAGCATCCAACCACGTTAACCAGCGAACATAGACCTTTTCCAACGTCTTACAGGACGTCACGTCAACGGAATAAGCGTTCGGATGCTTGGGTAGAAACGCGTCCCCGAAGTGGCGGGACAGGGGATGATCGAGTTGAAACGTGCGACATTATAATAATGTTCTCATTATAAGGATTCACCTATTATTGTCGAGTATCAAAATCTGTCAATTTTATAAACATCACGAAAGTTTCGGTTGCAATTAATTTGCATTCGAATATATTGGAAGAGTTAACTTTTTTTTTAACTTTATAAGTTGGGTAACATTTTTAATAATGAAACCTTGAAAATGGTTGGTTTGAGTGTCTATTCGGAGTATCTTATAAATTACTTTAGCGAAATATCGCACATTTTTGTGTTTATCTTAATAAAAGCGATTGGTGTTAGAGTAGTACTTTGATGTAATATTTCAGAATACAGTAAATGCATTAGAGATCTTCTATGTATTTGTATTTGTAGAAACGGAATTAAAATTTTTTGAAGACTTGATGATTCCAAAATTTATCATTTATGATAGATATGACAAAACATTGTAACTTTCAAAGTTGCTATTTTAAATTAAAAATATAAGTAAAAACAGTATTTTATTTAACTATAATTTTTTAACTCTACTAATGGCAACGACAGATTCATTAGAACAAATATAGATACAAAATAATTATGTTACAACAGAAGTTTCAATAAATTAGGCCTAATTAATCATATTGAGAACGAATTTCATTGGTAATTATTAATTGATGGTTAAAGTAGTTAATACTCTTTGTTTTTCCCATTTACTAAAAGACGCTTTTATTATTATTCTATTTTTATTAATAATATCCGGTCTTATTACTGTAACTACAACATATATATTTCTGACTTTTCATTTATTACGCATATTGTTCGTCAATTGGGCTTCATTTTCATTATTAGTTGTATTAATGTTGAAAAGGGTGAATTTTGAGACTGTGTTTAGATACTATGTTTGATACTTTGCTAGAAAGCGTAAGAGAGGAGAGTAATATATTCTAAAATTTTCACTCTAACGTTTTAAGATCACTTCTTTCATTTCTAACGAAGCAAATGTATTTCGTTGCATATTTCAAGAACATGATAAACAGATTAAAATGAAAATAAATCTTTTTTCTCTTCAATATATTATTATGGATAGGATCAAATAAAAAGTATTTTCACTTTTTAAATTTTCAAAATAAAATAATTTTCTTACATTGAAATAATTTTTCTAAATATTGAAAAGTAGGAATGAAAATTTAACTTTTGTTTCTGAATTAAAATTGGATTCATTTGTAAAAATTATCTTACATTCAGTTTTTAATTTTGAATTGAATTTATTTTTTTCCAATTGTTTTCTCAAAAAACAGATTTTGAATACTCCGCCAAATTTATCGGTCCCTTTCGAAACACACCTTTTCGTCTACATTTTTCTTCTAGATGCTTATAATTTGCTGACCTTTCTAAATTAGCCTCAATACTCAATAACTGTGATGAATAGCTCTTAATAGACAATACTTAATCAAACGCGTTAACTTGTTTTTCTGTATGCCTATATCATCAAACACACCTTTCTACTAAATACTTTTTTCTATTTTTAATTCACCATTTTCTGAAAGATTTGAACGCTAGGTGGACTGACATTATTTATTTAAGTAGGGAATGGGTATTTTTGTAAAATTCTTTTATCTTACTGTAATTAACATTTTAGGCAAATCTTGTTAGGGAATAATGTACTTCATTTACAGTTTGGTAATACTTTTGCCGACTGTTAAGCATTCCGCTTATAATGTTTTCGGGAAAATCTTCTCAATATAAATATTTAAAAGAACATAATATAACAAATCGGAAACTAATATCTTATTAGATTACTCCAAAAATACTAGAGAACAAATTCTTATTGGAACACCTCTTTGTTATAAATGCTTATTGATCGTATCATCTTTTTAATAACCTGAACTGAATAGTTTTCAAATTTTAATGATGAGAGCAAAATAATCCAAATGATAAGGAGAATACTAATTCCCCAATTAAAATGGATAAATCTCTGATACTCATTTGTAAAGGATTAGGCATAGCATCAGAGTAACAATGGGATACTCAAGAGTGAATAGCGAACAATCAAGGGAAATAATATCACCTAACCACATTGGCTATGTATGAGAAATTCACCTTTCCATCCCTACACCATTGCTTTCAAATAACGTCTCAAGGCAAATCAACGAATACTTATTGAATGGGATATTGCGAGATATTAAAACGCTGAGATATGGCGACTTCTCGAGTCAGATAAGTATGAACATTAAACTTCAAAAATAAAAAAAAAAATTTAGATTAATTAAAGGTTTTTTTTCTCTCATATTTTCTTCGACCTACAAAGAAAATTTCTTTGACAATATATTTATTTTTGTGACTCATTTATTAATAAATTTAAGCATCAATTGTTTGGATTTTAAATCATCATACGTTTCAAAATTCTCCCACCACACACTCCAGGTTCATTTTAATAAAAGTTAATTTAGTATATTCTCTGAAATATTTTTTGATGCTAAATACTAAATTCCCTGAAATAATATATGCTAACCCTTTTCTTCGGACTACATTATTTAAAGGATTAGTACAGCTGTTATAATTTTTTTCATTCATTTCATTAAAGCCGTCAGTTGATTTTTATTGTTAATTGTTCTTTGAGTAATATATGCATTTACCCTACCTTTAATTTAATTCATTTTATATCTTTCACATAAATTGTCTGAATTTATGAATATCTTTCTATAATTATTTAGAATTACTCATTGTTTATTAATGCCGTACTGAACACCCTAAATCCGAAAATCTTGTATACATACGACAATTAAAACTAAAACTGGCCTTATATCATTTATTTTTGTCATTTCTACAAGGAGGTATTCGTAAAGGTGTAGAATATTTATATCGAGCAAATTAAAAGGGTGTTTAAAGGCCTTTATATACATATACATTTGGATTCAGTCAGTTGAAAGCAACACGATGACTATTGACAGAATTCTCAAATGACATCGAGCACAATCGGCTTCAGAGCTACAAATCTGTCTTCCAAGAGACAATCACTCGCACACATAAAATTTATTAACAAAGAAATACTTTCAATAAGAAAGGGTAGGATATAACAATACATGTTGGAATAATGAATATAAAATATTACATAATTACAAAATTCAAAAGTAAACTACAGCTTACAATATGTTCCCTGAGCAGGAAATGTACGTAATAATTAATAACAGAATTTTCTTGCAGAAAAAAAACATATAACAGGCGAAGTATAATAGGCTAATAGAGTCCACAAACACGTGAACTAAAAATGAAATATCAGACAAAAATATAAACATATATATTACATATTCAATTATAAATACACAATAAGGAAAATTGAAATATTCAAAGATTTAGTAAAAACAATTTATTTATTTTTTTAATTTGGTGAGTAATTTTATAATATGTAAGAATAAGGATTCAAACTTGTAATACAAACTGATATTTCATAACGGTCATTCAAAATCATTTTGTGGATTTTTTAATGTTTTCGTCGGTAACAACCTCTTTTGGGCGTTCACCGTCTTCGGTGCTCATTTCACCACGTCTAAGCTTAGCATACCAATCCTTGATGGTTGATTTTCCTGGGGCAGTGTCCGGAAACTCGGCATCAAGCCAAGGTTTTTCTTCCACTGTATTTTTCCCTTCAAAAAGGAATATTTTATCAACACGCGAAATTCCTTTTCATGCATTTTTTTCACAATAACAAAAGTTGCTACCCTCAAAATGCTATAATTCACAAACAAATGATCCGACAGCTATCAAATTTATACACGCATCTTATGAGGGTTAGGGCTAACTAAAAAACATATGGATTTAATTCTAGTACCGCCATCTATGTGTCAGGATGGGGACTTTTCAATTGAGCTGTTATTATTAGATTACCATTAAAACTTACAACAAAAAAAAAAGCTTTTTTTTTCAAAAACAATCTGAAGTCGGTTCTCGGTGAATAAAAAAAAAACTTGTTTTACCCCCATAGAGGGTACTGAGTATTGCAAGATTTTGGCAAGGGCCTCGTCATTTTGAAAATCGGTCAATGGGCGATTTCTGTATTTGGACCTCCTCTGCAAACTTCCACACCTCGCCAATAAAAACAATTCATATTTTAAAAAGATTTCTACGGGTATCAGCAGCTCTTTTCTGGTTCTTCAGTTGCGTCAGGATTGAACACAGGACTCAACGAAACAAAAGGGACTGCGGGATCGGAACATTGGACATATTTCGAGATATACACAGCGTTCGAAATATTTTCTTTTCTATTTAGAGTTTTTGAAATATTGGTGTTGATTCAGTGTTGACATACTTGACACAACACATGGGGCATTACGCAGGGCCTCGTCATTTTGAAAATCGGTCTACTACTAAAATTAGATGTAAACGAGCGCCAGCGAGTTTACACGCTTCTGCTCCGTATAAAATAATCTTGTTTAAATGAACAATTAGAAAATTCACCTTAGAGGTGGAGTGACAAGGCTAAGGGGGAAAAAAAAAGTTTAAAATAAGGGTGTGACCAGCAGGAGTGAATACAGCAAGCTGCAATCAATCCTGTGATTCTCCCTCAGTCAGAGAGGGAGTAAGTGCAATTTTTTTTTTAACATATAAAGGATTTGATGTCAGAAGAACGGATTGATATGCAAAAGAAAGGAACTAAGGGGGCTTTAGAGGCTGTCTCCATTTTGTTGTCTTATATGCAAAGTTTTGTTTGTTGTTGATATCAGTGAAGATGGTTTGGGCTCTGATTAAGGGGTTGGCGTGATTTTCAATTGAGTGAAAAATATTTCTAGAAAGCTTAGTAATGAAGTTTTCTATTGGCTCAATTTGCAAGTCATTATGGATAACAGAGTTTCTAACGTACCATGGAGCGTTCGTAATAATACGTAATATTTTGTTTTGGATTATTTGAATATTTTTTAGGTGGGTCGGGGCTGCCGTTCCCCAAATAGAGGAGGCGTAGGTAATAACTGGGCGCAAAACCTGCTTATAGAGAAGAACTTTGTTTTTAAGTGAAAGGGAGGAATATCTGCCAATCAATGAGATGCAGAGATGAATTTTATTCCAAAATTTATCCTTGAGAAATTTAATGTGTTTAGCATAAGTTAATTTTTGGTCGAGATGCAGGCCCAGATATTTAACCATCAATACCCAGTTGATATCTTCGTCGAAAAGGATTAAGTTGTTTGGGGGATTTTGTCTTCCTTTTTGAAAAAGGATGGCTTGCGATTTTTCCACATTAATTGCAATTCTCCAAAGGGTTAGCCAGTTCTCTAAGGAGTCCAGATAGTTTTGCATGGTTTTTATGGTGTAACTGATGTTGTAGCCCTGGGCCAGCACCGCGTAACCATCCGCAAAGAGGCAAGTGCTAACACTGGCGTGGTGTGGAAAGTCATGCGTGTACAAATTGTACAAATGGGGCGAGCGGACCCAGCCTTGAGGGGTGCCCGCATGAATTTGGCCAGGGCTGGAGTGAGTTTTGTTAATTCGAATGTTAAATGATCTATTTTTTAAGAAACAATTGATAATTTAATGAGGTAATTAGGAAAATTTAATTTAATTAATTTATAAATCAGGCCGTCATGCCACATTTTGTCAAAGGCCCTTCTTATATCTAAGAAGACCCCAATGGTATGACGTTTGAGGATAAACCCTTCGTTGATAATATTTGTGACTCTAATGAGTTGGTGTGAAGTGGAGTGATCTTCTCTGAACCCACATTGCTCAGGGGGTATACAGTTAGTGATGGAGATATGATTTTTAATACGATTTAAGAGAATTCTTTCGAAAATCTTAGCAGTGTTGCAGAGCAGACTAATTGGTCTGTAACTCTGCGGGAATTTATGATTTTGGTTTGGCTTGGGGAGCATTATCACACTTGCAGTCTTCCAATAAGAGGGGAAGTGGTTTGTGATTAAGCATTTGTTAAGGATTTTTGTTAAATGCGTAATTGCATTTAGCGGTAGCAGTTTGAGAGCATAGTTGGGTATGTTATCTGGACCAGATGCCTTTTTTTTGAAGCTTTTTTATAATATTAATTATTTCAGTGGGACTGGTAAGAGGTGGTGGAGAGTGCATATTTTGGTTTGCCAGATAATTTCTGACCATATTTTCAACCCGGTCGATATTGTCATCGTCGTATGGCTCAATATTTTCTTGGAAAGTGTCTTCAAGCAAATCTTTGAAAACCTCAGCTTTTTCCCTGTCGGAATAAACATTTCCATTGGGGCTGCTGAGAGGAGGAATGGTGATGGGTTTTCTTGCTATTTTTCGTTGCATATTGTAGAGTGAATTATCTTCTGGATTTAGTTGATTGAGTAAATTCTTTCAGGTTTTGTTTTTATGCTCTTTTATCAGATGCTTGATTTGCCTTTGGAGGGCATTCATTTCTCTCTTATAAGTGGGGTCCCTGGTAGATTGGTATCGAGTTCTAAATCTATTTTTAATCTTTATTAGCTCTCGGATATTAGGCGGGAGTCTAAGGTGGGGGGTGCTGATGGTTTTTGTCACACTAGATTCGTTAATAGCTTGTGTGATAATGCTGTTGAAGTTTTGTATTGCATAATCAATTTCATGTAAATTTATATCTGGGTTACCATCCATGTTGTGAAAGATTTTGTCTTGAAACTTTACCCAATTGGTTGTTTTCATTGTTCTGAGAATGGGAGGGAGGGAGTTATTTAATAGAAGGTCAATGATTACGGGATTGTGATCACTGCTAAGTTCATTAAAGGTTTCGATATCTGCAAGTGCTAAATTTTTAGCAAATGCGATATCAAGAACAGAATTTGTGGGAGTATTGGTTGCATAGTGTGTTGGTGCGATGGGTGCAAGTACATCAATGGCATTGTTTAATGCCCAGTCGTATAAGATATTTCCATTTCTGTTGGAGTGTCCTACGTTCCAACAAGGGTGTTTGGCGTTGAAATCTCCAAAGAGAATGGCTTTGGAGTTGTTTAGATAAAAAGCGTCAAGCTCCATGGTACTAATGGCACCGTGTGGAGGTCGAAAGATGCAGGCAATGGTTAATTTGCTATTGTCTTTAAGTTGCAAGTTGATGGCTGAATTTTCAAAGGTACTGCTGTGGATGTCAATAGAATGGTGGTTAAAGGAATTTTTTATAAATATTGCCGTTCCCCCTCCCCTATGAGTAAGTCTGTCATTTCTATGGCAAATGTAATTTTGAATTTTTAAGCTGTCAGAGGGTCGAAGGTGGGTTTCTGGAATCCCAATTACGTCGGGATCATGATCGGCTATGGAGTTTTTTAATTCTTCTATTTTTCCTTTAATGCCATTAGCGTTCCAGCTAAAGATTCTAAGAGTTTTTAAGTTAGGTTGTGAACTACCCATTATTTCTGATCAGTAGTTGAGATTGTAGAATTTGGAACATATTGCCCATTTGGCTCATCATTTGGGACATTTGAAGCAATATGTCCGTTGGGTTAGGGTTCTTTTGGTTCTCAATTTTGTTGATCTCAGTGGTGTTATTTTGGTTATTTTTGTTTTTCATCCTCTCTTCCCATACATTTTTAACAGGCTTTGGCTTATAGTTTTTGGGATTATTTGGGCATCCAGAGTAGTTTGCAGGGTGGGGACCCTCGCAAAGAGCGCATTTAGGTGGGGTTTTCGTAGATTTTTTACATTCACTTGTGAAGTGTTTCTCTCCACATTTGAGGCATTTCGGTTCTCTGTTGCAAAATCTGCTATGGTGATAGAACTGTTGACACCGATAACATTGTGGGGGCATAGAATTTTTTTTTAATGCTTCAATTTTAACTTTAAAGTAGCCTATGTGATCTATATTGTAAATTTCTTGGTTTGCTGGGTTTTTGTTCAAAACAACGAGGAAGAGAGGCATATTGGCATTAGTCCGTCTATTTTTTAAAATACTAATGTGGTCAGGATTTGGAACGTGAGATCTTATTTCTTCTAGAATTTCGGTTTGGTCATAATCAATTGGAAGTCCTCTAATTATAATTTTTAACTGTTTTTGGCTTTGCATTTCAAAGGTGTGCGATTTTAATTTTTTAACTGAAATGAAGTTCTGTATTTTCCTATGCGCATCGATAGTTTCAGGAAATACTTTAAGCTTTCCGTTTACCATTCTTGCCATAATTTTGAAGCCAAGTAAAGTGCAAATTTCATCCATAAGAGCAGGCGTGTTCACACTTTCATCTATGATAATGGGTGGGATTCTTTTTTTCTTATTTATTTCAGCGGTGAGGGGTTCAATTTCCTCCTCGTTATCGGTTTCTTGATTTGAATTGGATTCCATTGTTTGTGAGACATCCTCATTATTATTGGTTAGAGATGGGAATTCTTCAACCTCCAACGACATAAATTTGTTTTTTAGCTCGAGAGGAGCTGGGGTGATGATTGATTCGTTAATTTTGCTTTTTTTCCCTTGTTGTTTGAGAGGAGAGATTTGATTTCTTTTTATTTTATTGGTTTTTGGAGTGGGGTTTATTGGCTGTTTTTACGCTGCTGTTATTAATTTATTTTCTATTGCAGTTAGTCTTTCCTTAAGGAGATGGAGTTCGTGATATTTATGATTAAGATGTTGTTGCAATTCATGATGATTTAGTACATTTAATCTTTTTGAGCATTTAAGAGCCAATTCGAAAATCAGCGCTTTTTTATTTAAGTAATCTACATTTGTAAGATTAAATTGGTTAATGTCTTCGATAAATTTATCCAGGTTTTCACTAATTTCTAAGCATTTATCGAAATGAATTAAATTATCAATTTCATTGTCTACATTACTGACATCAAAATCCCTAATACGAGATAAAATAGCACTTACCTCATTGACTGAGGAACTCATGTCCTCATCCGAGCAATCCGAATCCATTAGGGTAATCCAAAGGAGTAACACACGTGCGAGCACGTGTAAGCACACAATTAACTACTATGCGTAGTTGTTAAAGAAAAGTTTCACTTTTTCAAAAAATAGAATTTTTGATGGAAGGAAGAAGCACAGAAGAAATTATTGACACCAAAATAAATCGTTATCGTATCCAACACAGGCCGATGTAAATTGATTTGAAATCCGCCCATGCGAACTTCACCGCCGACGGTAGGAGAGAACCCGCTGCTGAAAATCGGTCAATGGGCGATTTCTGTATTTCGACCTCCTGTGCAAACTTCCACACCTCGCCAATAAAAAGTATTCTTTTTTTAAAAAGATTTCAACGGGAATCAGCAGCTCTTTTGTAGTTCTTTAGTTGCATCAGGACTAGTCGGAAACAACAGGGACTGTTTGTTCGCGACTGTTTCACAAATTTGTCAATAAAAGCAGCTTCCGAATAATACGCTTTTCAATTTTGAGTTTTATATATATTTTGTGATATCAGTGATGAAGAACTTAACACAACACATGGGACATTACGAAGGCTTTCGTCATTTTGAAAATCGGTCAATGGGCGATTTCTGTAATTCGACCTCCTGTGCAAACTTCCACACCTCGCCAATAAAAAGTATTCATTTTTTAAAAAGATTTCTACGGGAATCAGCAGCACTTTTGTAGTTCTTTAGTTGCATCAGGACTAGTCGGAAACAACAG
>BMAW01084934.1:17860-60226 GCA_019974015.1 Nephila pilipes | reverse complement strand
GGGACAAGTTCCTCAGCTATAAAATTCGTGTAAGTGGAAAAACTCTAAATATCTTCCCAAAAAAACGTGTAAAAAATAATAATGAAATACGTATTATATATTTATAAGGCAAAAACAATTAATTTTTATTACAAAATTTTTCTGAATTAAAGCACAGTGACAATTCACCTTATAGGTATAAACAACATGTAAAAATTCAAATTGAATGAGGAATAAAACTACTGAATAACAACTATTCATCACTACTTGATCTAGATCAAAATGCTATCATCAGTAGATATTTCAATATGTCTAACACAATTGTCTGCTTTGATTCAAATGAAGAATTTCGTTCAGTAATAACGGCCTCTGCTGTTTTTTTATTTATCTTTGTTGTTGTTGTTACTAAGTCTGTTTGTTTGGTTCCTCAAGTTGCTTATATTGTTATTGATATCCTGCTGCACGAAACTTAGAAAAAAAGTAGAAATTTTACGTAGAAATTTTAATGTACATTCTATGTCAGGATCCTGAGTAAGAAAAAGTTATTCCATACTTGTAGAAAAATTCAAATCCTCTTAAATTAAGTGAGCTATTAATAGCTCAACTTCACCTTCGACTTCGTCATTATTGACTTTTTATTATCATAAAAAGTCATAAATTCAATTCAAATCGTCCTCAACCAAAGGGCTCTCTAGCATCAAGTCTTGGATATCCACCGTTTGCATGTTGTTCAAAACTTCGTCACCAATTGCATTTGATAGATTTATAATTTCAGAACACATTGCTGATTTTAGTACAATGAAACTTCCACTTTTGACGCATGGTGGCAAATATTTTTCTCTAACAAGCATTTGAGGTTGGTTGGTGCAACTGTTTGATGGCAAAAGAAGCATGCTTCCACAACAGCGAAATTTCTTTCTTCCATTGAGTCTAAAATATATTTAAACATCACATGCGTCACTGACACATGTGTGTATATAAGTCTTCTGATTACACTGTAAAAATAAGAATTAAAAAAAATTCGTGGGGTTTCTTGCTTAAACAAAAGAATCGTGTAAAAAATATTATAATATTTTGTTGTACCTTGTTATTTCAGTATCGTGTAAAAAAAGATAATGTGAAAGATGAGTTCGGTATATATATATATTTAAAGGGAAAAATCAACAAAAATAAATATATTCATTAAAAGAAGCACGTGTACTTTCTGGTTTTCATAAAATTATTAAATAAAATCTTTTTCTCTCTAAGTTACTTTTAATTTTTGTGATTTTTATAACTCTGCACCTGGAATATTAGGTGTGATAAAATACCAGAATCAAAATTCACTTGTACAGATTATAGAGGTTTGGAACATAAAAATATAGTACCAGTATTATATGTTTATTTACACATAATAATATATATTTATAATAAAAAATAATTATTGATTAATATAAATTTCTTCTCTATTATGTAATGAAGGTTAATCTAAGAAACTGTGACTGTGTCAAAAATATTAAATCTAATTAAAACATATTTTCAAATACAATTGTTCATAAAGCAAAATAAAAAAAAAAATGTTGAAACACGGATCAAACACCTAATACAATTGTACACAAAATTTATACTACCCCTATTATAATAATAAATTCAATAAGGTTGAACACATAAGTTTCTTTGGTATTAAAATTGTATATTACAAAATATATATAATAATTTTTATTATTTGTAGCATACTAGTGCGTTGATTCAATATATATATATATAAACGAAAACAGCTAAAATTTCCTAGAACATATGTGATCTGTGCACTGAGCCATTTCGTCAATCCTTCTTTGTATTGTATTATTATTCAATGGAATTCTTTTTATAATGTCGAAAGCTAGTGTGTGCAACACGTTACCTCACTTACAACTGGTAAAATAAGTTCTTTATCAATGGTGTACGGTTTTCCAGAATTTGCAATTAATAAAGGAATGTTATAAGAAGCACGCAGTCCATCGTCTACTCACTTAGATGTTGTCCCTGTGAATTGTTGCAGCGACTGTATTTTCAAGTATTTTTCTTTGATTGTTTGAAAAAAATGTTAAACCTTTATCTTTTTGTTACTATGGATTTTTATTAAATGTTCCTGAAGCGTAGAAGGTTTCATTAATCATTTGACATAGTTTTATGACATAGAAGGCTCATAGGTAAAGTATTATTTCCAGGTGATGAAATAAAGACATACTTCAAATATTCAACACTGTATTGTCGGCTTTTATACTTTGGTTCACTCATACCGTTATCAGTTAAAAAGGGTAAAAAAGGATATAAGAAAATTTTTGTATCAAATGTTTTATTTGCAGTAAACATTGCGAATTACTATTAACTTTTTCAATAGAATGCTGCAGAGTAAATCCCTTTTGAATCAATTATTTGACATTAGGATACAATTTCATGTAATTTTTGAATAAAATATAATTCTCATCAGATAACATCTTTAAAAATATATCTGTATTTAAAAAAGACGTACGATCTCTTCCAAAGTTTTTAATAAAAAAAAAAGTAAATCTCTTTAAAGGGATTACTATATAGAAAAACGTGATATATAATTGTTTCAAAAGAGATCATTTTTATTCAAATGCACTTAGGTAACAAAAGAACACTCTCTGAGTAACAATACAAAAAAATGCAAGGATACCAAAACTTTCAACCAGCAATACAAAACTTCTTTTTTGTCTAATACTGGGAAAACTTGTCTATACACTTCGTATCAGCATAACATAGAACTAAATTGTTTATTAGACGTACTACTCTTTTATAATTTATATTTATATTGTAAATAAGTTAATGCATGTAGTGGCGTTATTGCGTTCCTGTATTCGTTTTGCGTTCCTGTATAAACCTGTTTTCGGTTGTCTGTCTCACAACGTGCCATGTTTAGTAACTTAAGTAGCTGGCATCATCTAAAGCTATTAAATCGAAGGTGTGTATCAGTGGATTTTTTTTATTTTCGTTTTTGAGGGTTTATCTTGGATTTTTTTTATTGTTATTCCATTATTATTTTGCTATTATATTGTTATTAGAATGTTCATAGAAATTGAAAGTTTAAATTTGTTGAAGTAAATTGAACAATAGCTAAGCTTTAGTAATAACATTAAAACAAGTTTTCACACCATTGTTACAACAAGTGACAAATCAATGGAAATAAGTTGTGTCAATGTTCATTCACAAAAGATATTACATAACGCTCAGTACTTAAGTAACATACTGTATTTTAAGCACCAGTCTATATTTATATTTTACTCAAGACATAAAAATCGACATAATTTTATTTATTGTTTTTCATTTAAATTTATAAAAATTTATCACAATTTTATTTTATATTAAAACTCGCGTGGATCCCCCGACGTTGTTCAGAGACACAAATTTCAATTTTAATTTTCCATGAATCCCCTGAAGGACATCAGGGATCACTTTGGGAACCATTGCTCTAGCATATTGTTTTAAAATTTAAGATGTTTTGTAAGTTTACTTTTCTGAATAGTAAGATAATCACTAGAAATTATGCGTCACATTTTAAAAAAATAAGACGCAATAAGCTACTCATTCCATACTATACTTTGTTGCATTTTAATAAATTTGAAATGAAAAAATTTCAATAAATATTTTTGAAACTTGATCAATTTTTAAGACACTGCAAGATTAACGATTTTTTAGAGTCTGGTTTTTAAATTCGTATTAAATATAAAAAAAGTTTGGTAAACTTACATTGTTAGTTTATACTTATTAAAAGCATTAACAAATATAGATAAATAATTGCATTAAGGTCTTAAATTTTCATTAGTTAAAACATTTATACATTTTCCATTAAAGTTCGAGAAGGGACAATTAAGATTACTTCTCCATAACGCTTTTCATTTCTCTACTACATCTCTATAATTTTGTAAATATTTTATTTCAGTTCCTTGTCATTAGAAAATAACGAAAAAATTCTAAATTTTTTTATCTTTTCCAATATTAAAGAAAACTGTTTTGAATTTTTTGATTAACTTGTTATCTATGGAATAGTTTTAAGGGAAGAAATGTTTTAAATAACGTTTTAAGAAATGATACATATGTTTTGAAGAGCTTTAAAAGTATTCGTAATTAAGAAATTTTTATCAATGAAATATATTGTGCAAGTATTCAGATGAATAAAAAAAAAATCGAATCAAAATGAAAACGTTGAAATCGATTCTCTTTTATTTATATCTTAATGTTAAAAATTTTCCTTCGGGGAAACCGAAGCCTTAGACCACTTTCAGAATTCCACTCAACAGAAATTTGCTAATTTTTTCCTTTTCTCTTTTTTATTGCTGATCTCTTTAGATTCAATCCTATTTATATTCAGGCAGCGTTTCTGTTTCTCGAGATGAGAACAATAAATAGTTGGTTTTTCCGACAATATCCTCCATGAATCTAGCGTACCAAGTTTGTGTAGGTACTATTGTTCCTTTGAACAAACGGAAACAAGATGGAAGAGATAGCGTCAATCATTCACGAGTTTTTTTTTTATATTTAATATAATACATATTTTACTTTGTTTCACAAACCCACCCATTATAAATTCTTAGGATTAACGAATACAAATTTTGAATGTTCTAAAGGATATAAATCTCAAAATACATTAACAAGTTTCAGAAAATTTAATCACACTAAGTTTTGAAGTAATTTGAACTTAAAAGATAAATAATGGTCTATAAAATGCGAATCATGCTAAATAGTTCTATGTTAATAATTCATTTTGAGTGATAAAATATTATTTCTATATAACATTTTAACTTACACTTCTGCGTGTGTGCTTTTTTATTATAATATCTCTAAAAATATTTACTTAATAAAAACAGGAATAACTTTTTATTAAATTCAGTTATTTTTTTTTACGAAAGAGTAATTTTAAGAAATTAGAAAGAGAGAGTGAACTTTTGGCTCATTTTTCTCAACATTTTTCTCAAGTCAACATTATCGTTTTTATAGGTGACTATGGTAAGTTATTGAGTAGATTCATTAAATGTTCTCAATTTTAGAATGTGGTTCAATCTTTTTTCATTCAGAAGAAAATGTGTTAGATTAAATAATATATACTATATTTCTACATTTGAAAATTTTCAAATGTGTTTAATTTTCATACAAATAACTGTTAGTTGATCGTTTGATTTTGGATTTCGTGTAATTCTATTATGTGAATAAATTAAATAATCAGTCCTACAATAGAATTTTTCTAGCGACATCCTTTTCAATTTTACGAATATTAGCCAAAACACCAATCAATAGGCACGATCACAATGTATAGTAGAGATTATTGGAGTCATTAATATTTCAAGTAAAAAAAATGTTTACTTATATTAATTGGAGTACCTATAAAGTTATAATTTTGGGATTAAGAATTGAATAAAATATATATTAAACGAAGAATTTAAAAAAAAATTATTGAAACATTTGTTATCGAAAAAACTGTTCTAGAAATTACTGCTTTTGTTAATATTTAAATTTGACAATAACAAATAATTAGTGTGTTTTTAAGTTTTGTTTTTTAAATAGCATTCTCAAAGCTACGTGAAAGAGATTGATTATAAGACCAAAAATCAATTGCTAAAAGTACAATTTTGATCGCCAAAAGCCTTAGCAAACGTATTTAAAAGATAACATCGAGTTCAAAGAATCTTGCACAATTTTCAACTATTTTAGAAATAATTGTATAATTTTTAATATTGCATTCTGATAAATAGATTAAAAAACGTAATCCAATCAGAAAAATATATATGCATTTATAATAATTATTTACTTTTATTTAACTGTGTGAATTGGAAAACAATCATTGTGAGTAAAGTATTGATAAAGGAGGCAAATAAGAAAAATTTATGACTGCAGAAACATTTTGCAGCAATCGATACTAATTTTTGTTAAGCATTTCGGAAATGAAACTCTTGTAAGACGGCATCAATATCAATACTAGAAAAAAAATGTTCGCTTTTTATTTATTTTTAAAGTAAAAAAATTGCATTTTATTTCAAGAAGGTATTAGAACGGATAATATAAAAGCTCATATGTATATATCCTTAAGTTTATTATGATAAAATACGATTAAATGGAAAACTTGCGTTTTAAAAATATTATTCCATTATTAAATTTTTTCTTATCAACCATAGAAAAATCTTTTGTTGAAGATATTTTAGCTTGTATATGCCAATTACTTTAACCATCTTATTTCAAAACGCACCAATGAAGAGATGAAAATGTTTTTGAAACAAAAGTATGCATCATTTATAAATAATAAATTTTAGAATCATCGTTTGTTTGATGCAATGCAGCAAAGATTCTATTTTAAATATAATTACTGCAGTTTTACAGATACACTGTATGCACAACAATGATCAAAAATACATCTAATTTATGCTTAAAATTGTCGTTTCGTTATGTTTATACAAAACTAGTTTTCCATTAAAAATTCGTAATTGTTTTCTCATTTACATACAATTTTACTGTGAATAAATATATAAAAAAAATCTGTTTCTAAATATCTATAAATTAATATTCCTCAATCCCATTTTAAAAAGATTATGAGGGAAAGTGTCCTGAAATCATGGAACGATATATTAAATCAAATACAGCAAGCATCACGAAAAGATTTTTTCCATATGTCAATACAAGAATGTCTTGCCATCACTTCTTCACTAGCTTTAAAATTACGCAATTTCTAACAGAGGTCTCGGTAACTTTAAAAAATATCTGAATCGATTCAATTTAAGTTCGAATACAATTTGCAACTGCAGCGCCGGAGGTGATGGGGACATTGAGCACATTCTGTTTCTATGTTCAAAATTTGTCTCACAGAGAAATATTCTTAAATTAGCTTTGAAAAAATTAAACATTAACTGGTCTCCAAATTTTAGTAATTTAATTTCTAGTAAAAGTTCTTTTGTTCTTTTATCAAATATATTGAAGATATTTATAATCCTTCTTAATTTTTGTTTGTACATTGTTTAGTCACGTTTTTGTTGTTTTTGTCTACTGTAATATACTGTTTTATACTTACTTCTGTCAGCCCTGTGTGATACTTAGTGGTACACAGGGACGTTGTTTGTTATTCAATAAAAAAATATCTATAAATATGGTGGAGGAAATACGCACTCACTCTCTCGCTTGCGGACCAGAAATTTACAGATAACATAGTTGGTTCAAGGTTTTTACAATCATAATTAATCTTTGAATGATTAACTACATAAGCAATTTTTAGATAATACTTTAACTGAAAAATAATTTTTGACAAAATTAAAGGTACTTATTACATTGTTTGATCAAATCATACCAGAAATTGCTTTTCTGTTGGAACAATTATTATTTGCAGTGCTTTTGCGAAACTTTCTATACTTAAAAATAGCTGAAAAAAATAACTCAATAATTTTGATAATTTTAACAAAATCCCTTTTGAATATCGAAGTGGCTGTACATAGAAAAAAATGTGCTTAAAATATTATCATTACATGTTAATTATAATAGTTAAAATTAAGGGGACTTAGTACCTTTCGAAATCAAAAGTAGAACATTTTGACAAACTTATTTCTATTCTTCATAAATCAACAATGTTTGCTCATTTCAATATGAAACTTTGCCAGTTTGTGTAATAAAGTGTATAGTTTAAAATATTGGGTCCATTTTTGCTATTAAATTAATATATTTTCTTATACAACATGAAATATGCGTACAAAAATTTGAAAAATAAATTAGCTTACCTTACGTTACCCACAAGATAACTTTTGAAAGATGTACAGTAGAACCGTATTTCTTATACCAAATTAAAGCTAAATAATGACCCTATTCTGTAAATTTCAAATTTTAAATTTATCTTGCATTAAAAAAATTTAAAAATTAAAAAAAAGTTATCAAGTTTGTATTTAGTAACTTTTTTTCATGTATCATGTTATAAAATAAAATCTAATCATCCTATTAACAAAATTGAGGTTCACAGAATAAAGATCTACACGTACAACGCTCGTGTAAAATTTTAAAGCTCTGCATGAAAAATATTCTTTTTAATCCTATGGGAAAGTGTGAAAATAGTAAACTGAGAAAAAGAGGTTTGTTTACATTGCATTACGTAGAACAAGCCACTTGAGATATTTACATTTTTTGTTGCACATGGTGTAATAATTGTCGGATTTTGATGCGTTTTGCTTTAAAATGCTCCTAACATTCAACACTATTTTTTGAAAACAAATTTGAAAAATCGAATTTTTGAAGGTGCAAAGGTACTAAGTCCCCTTAAAGCTTTCTTATTCTACTCAAATTTATAACAGGATATTCCGAAAATTAAAAAATTATTCATAAAATCTTCATTAGAAGTACACTTGCAATTCTATAATTTTATAATTGTACTGAATACTAAGATAAGAAACAAAAAGATTCTTCTAAATAACAAATATTCTCTTCTCTTTCTTGAACAGATTGAAATATTTCTAAAAATTTGTACTAATTTTGTTACCATAATAGAGTAGTAATAATGAGGTAACAGACAGTAAGCTAACTATTTAAAAACGAGTTTTCTGAAGAATTTAATAGTTTTTTTTAATTGTGTGTAATCAATAATGTTATATTTTATTAATTTTTGATTTCTTTCTGAATTATATCTGTATTTGCATTTTCTCATGACTGGTATCCCATGAAGTATATATTTAAATTGAAGTTTACGTTTCAGGCTGGAAACTTTAAATTTTTATTCTATAAAATCAACTAAGCATTAAAAGTTATAATTATGTTCTTATTTAATCATTTTTTTAATACTTTTTGGGTTGATATGGATTCTTTCTACTGATTCGTATTGACATTAATAAACAAATTAACTTTACAACGTATTTCACTTAGTGCGGATAACAACATGAATAAATTTCCCTAATTATGTAACTATATATATTATATGCTTTAATGTATTTAAAAATATTTAAAACATTTTCGTATTTTAATTTATATATAAGTTGATATTTATTAATTGTTAATTGTTAAACCAGAAAGTGGTAGTTAGAAGTGTATACTCAAATGGACGCTGATTTTCAGAATGTGTAAAATATCATGAATTGTTGGAATTAAATAAAAAAAAAAGGTGTTTGAAAATGACAAATAATGTTTACTATGAAATATATGAAGGAAATAAATTAAATGTCTGAAAGAAATCCTGAATAAATGAGTGAACGGTTGGCACAAATTATATTGAGAGGTATTAATTATTACGCAAAAAATGAGACTGAAGTATGTATTCAAACTTAAATACATACTTTATATTATACACATATTAATTTCCACATTAATACGCTTATTGATCTTATTGATTTAATGCATAATAATGTTATCTGCAATAATATTTTATGATTATGTTAATTCAGTTCTGGTAAAATTAAATAAAATGGAAGCATTAAATATAAGAAAAAACTATAAAAAATAAATGTTATGCATTGATAATGGCTTACCCGGTAGTAACGAAATTGTGCATGCGATTGCATCCTGATCCATTAAATTAAATTATTATATTTTGGCAACCAATAAATGAATATCCACAATATCATAGCAATGTGACTGAATATCCGAATTTTGTGTGAAAAGAGGAGAAATTAAAGTTATGGGGAATAAATTTCATTTGAATTTGATTACATTTATTCCGTTAATTTAAACAATGCTTCTGATTTGGATACCAGAATTGAATGTTTCTGAGAGAGATTTTACACAATGAGGGATGCAGGATTGTCAAACAGTAGGATCGCTTGATGTTTGGATTGGAGTAATTCTACCATTCAACAAAATGAATGCATTATGTTTAAGCACAGAGTCAATAATGCATCTGTTGACATTGAGCCCGCTAAAATTGAGTACCGGACCTGCGATTGATTCTTAGAGCAGCTGATTTGTCATGTGGATGTTCAGACATGTTATCGAAAAAAACCCAATGGTGGAGGACTTTGAGAACATGCTCTGAGTTTATGATGAACATTGCATGGAATATTTCTTACATGACTAGGCCGACCAAAGAATTTAAAATAATGCCGGCCTATTTTGAATAATAATCTTTTGATTGATAGTTAAAGGTTATTAGGATTTATTCTGCGTTTTCTGCCATACGATGTTTCCTGCTTTTGAGCTACATTTTGAGTAGCAAAAAATATTTATAATTTCGTAGTACTTATTATACCTCAATATTTAATTTAAATCATGTGGAAAGTTTTTCTTTAAACATTTTAAAGAGAAAAAATGAGCATATTTTTTCTTATCAACATTTTCCCCAAGAACTTACCAAAGATATTACTTTCCTATTGAAATTCTCTGAAAGTATATCACCTTTTGATGGAGAAAACCTCAATCTAGTTTATCTGTAAAAGCTATTCATTATGAATTTTCGCTTACGAAAATTAGTTTTTATCTGAATTTCTACATTCAGATGTCGTAAGCTGAATTTCTGTACATAAATAAAATTTTAGTAATTAATGTTAAAAGTAGATATTAAAAGCGTGTTTCACTAAGAATATTTCAAATCGATGAAACATATATAAATACATTCGCACAACATATAAGCTAACATATAATTCAATATTCGAATATATATTTCCATGAATCATATATTTAACATATTTTTCTTAATATTGCTTCAATATTTATCTAACTCTATTTCACAGCATTTATCAGGTAAAATTGCTTTTAACAATTAGTTTCTTTGTATTAAAACAAAATTACTATATATCTATATTCCCATAAATTAGTATTTTTATTTTGAATAAAATAAAATGGTTTCGATATTTATAATTTAATTAGAAATGTATGATATAAAATAAGTAATCATATAAACGTAATTAAAAGATGAAAAAATTAATATTCAATACTTTTGGGAATATTTCTAACATTAAAAGGAACTCGGTCAGTCAAACTCTCAAATAAGAATTTGTTTTAATTTTAGAGGTAAAATATTCATGGGTTTGAAAAATTATAACCATAATAACCTAACAAATTTATATTTAAAAATGTCGTAAGAAATTGTTGTCTAAGAAAACAGTACTTCGCAACAACCCACAAATAATTATAAAAGAAGTATAATTAGATTAAAGAATGTGGATGCTTGCTTCAACAAAACAGATAAAAAAATTCCTTTAAACATATTACAAGAAGAAACATTTATTTTACTTGGGCATACATCAGATGTATCTTGGGGATTAAAAAAATTTTAGTTACTCGTGATTCGTTTTTATGAAAAAAAAGCGATGTTTTTGGTACGTTTTACATTAATTCTAATGCATTAAAATTCTATTTTACGCAAAATTTATTAAGCTAGATCAAAAATGCGATGACAGTGTTTTTAGCATTAATGTGTGGTGCATTAAGATTAAGAATTGACATTTTCATTTTGCTATCAAAGAATTAAACTCGATGTTACTGAACAAGGATTAAAATTTGATTTCTCAACTATTGTATATTAACATTCCTGAAGCATGGATATCATGGGTTTTGTAAGAGTTTTATACTTCATTTTATTGTATAATATTTGAAATACATGTTTTCAGAATTGTCGATTAGATAACAATTAATTTCAAATGATATTTTGAAAGCTATTCGCAAAATCATGTTAGACATAAGGATCCAAAAATTACATATTTGTTATTGAAATGTAGATAAATAACTGCGCGTAAAGTACTAGATGTGGCAGTAAAGTTGAACTGATTTCATGTATGAATTGCTTTGCCTGTCTTAGGGTCAGGGCAATCGTCATGATTATTTAGATGAGTGAGATCATACCATTTTCAAACATCACTATTTATTAGAAATCCTACAGAACTAAGCAGTAAAATAAAAGTGTTGTAAGATAATTTATTCAAGAAAATGAAGCTAACCAGATGTTTAATAATAATAATAAGTAAAATTAAAAGGAAACTAGCTAGATTAATTTCATGTGGAAATGAAACTGGAATATGGAATTTCAAGTTGGAAATGTTTATGTAGCAGGACATGTAAAAAGTTATCATCGAGTAGCTTTAATGAATATAATGATTTCGTTTCAAAAGTACTTGAACTGCTGTTTGTTAAAATTTGAGATGAGTAAAATGTTTTCATGGAGTGGTGAACATTGCCTTTTGTTTTCGAAGATTATTTGAAAAATAGTGAGCAGGCGATAACGGTGCAGTGATCTACCAAAAACATTTGTGACTGGTCGTCACGAACCTGTACCGGAATCCGAGGAATGTTTCCAAGTTACCTTGCTTCACTACAATGGGATATTGGGTGGTCCGAAGGTCAACAGATTTGCTCACATGTGACTTTTTCTGATCTCAAATCACTAATGTATCAATACCAGCCAGGAACTTTAGAAGATTTAAAGACAGTAGTATTTCAGAAATCAATGCGACTTCACGGGACATGAATGAAAGGGCTATGGCTATCTTTTGAAATCTGTATTGAAATCATTAGCATTCGCCACCTTCTGATGTAATTTTAAAATCTTCCTGAGTCACAATGATATTCTATGTCATTTTACATAAATAAAAATATTTACTTGTA
This sequence comes from Nephila pilipes, assembly GCA_019974015.1. Classification (NCBI taxonomy): domain Eukaryota; kingdom Metazoa; phylum Arthropoda; class Arachnida; order Araneae; family Nephilidae; genus Nephila; species Nephila pilipes. Next base: position 47,716 of record BMAW01084934.1, on the reverse strand, counting down.
TTTTCATTTGTTTGCAGTTTATATTTTCTGTTGCATCCTGTATTTAGTAAAACTTATAACTCCATCAATCGTGTATGGATAATTCTAGAACCCTCGACAAATACCAGTTTAAATATTTTAAGCGATGTTTTTTAAAATAAATTAAAATATTCAATATGTTAGCCGTGTCAAGAAATAGAAAATATTTCAGCCGATCACAATGGTTAATTTTTTTCTTTCAAATTAAAAATTGAAGGAGACGATAAGAATATTTCTCACAGTCTTAGAAAGGGTTAATTTAAACTTTTATAAATGAAATGAATAACAACTTTTTCATTTTGCATTTATATTTTTGCATATAACTCACAATAAATTCATTTTCTAAGTTTTCTATGCATATGTTATTTTTTTGATTAAATTATTAGTCATAGGAATAGCACCGTGTAAAAATTAATTCGATAGTTGAATTGAAGAAGGAAAAGACAGACATTTGGAATAGGCCTTTCAAGATAAAAACAATGATAATTATTAGACACAAGGAAAAATTAGACTGTTGTCCACGCAATGAACTTGTTTATTAAATAGAAATGATTTCTGAAGTGCATGCTAATACCATAAACATCGTGTGATTATAGCGATAATGCATTGTTTTAGCCCGCCACATAACACCTTTCGTTATATTGCATTTCAGCAATATAACGAAAGAAACGTTTCACATTTTCTCAAAAAAATGTTACTGCTCACTATAAAAGAGTTATATTAATTTTTAAATACGAATATAGAAAGGGAGATGTATCCAAAAAATAAATGTTCTTCTACTTAAGCACTTAAAATAATTATCTAATATTAAATTGTAGTAAAGTTGCCTCGTAAATCATTGGTATAAAACTGAATAAGAAAATGCTACTTCTAAATCAAAATTTGTCTGAAAATCTTTTTATCATGAGAAATATTAATATAAATATTCATAAAATAAGTTTTCTTTCACTTTGTATAAAAGTATCATGAAGGATTGAGTTCAAACACATAGAATAGTATAAATATGGAAATACACGAGGTGTAGTTATAATACACTTTGTTCAAAAAATTATTCGACCATAATTGTTCGTGCATTGACAAATGTTTTTTAAGAAACATGAGTTTCATTTTTCTTATCTACACTGTTATAATGCACTTGTGGGAATTTTCCTCCTTCTTGTTGAAGCTTCTAGTTGTTTGCCAATTTGTAATGAAGTGCAAAAGTCGACATCGAATTTTCTTTCATAAAAAAGGGAATAGAGGAATAGAGCCAAGAACCATTTTACTAAGTGGAAAGAGGATAATTTCGGACCAGAGAGAGTACGACGGGCTACTTGAATGAAATCTCAGAAAAAGCGCTTCATCACTGCTTGCGACAATAACAGTATACTTGGAAGAAATGTGTACCAGCTAAATAGAACTATTTTGATGGATATTAATTTAAGATTCATATAATTAGATACGAGTACTTTTTATGATTAAGGAGGACGGACATTTATTAACACAGTACTATAAATTTATCTAATCTAATGTGTTTGTATAGGAATTCATTACTATAAGAAAATCTTTACCTCTCCAGAAATGCTTCCTGATTTTACGGAATCCTTAAATTCATAAGGTTCATATTTATCTACATTTATCACACACTATGACATTAAATACTTCAAACTACTAGATAATTCCTCTTTTGTTAATATACCACAATTTATATTAAAATAGTTTATTGAAGAGTTCGATCTGAAAAGTTGAGAAGAAGCATTACTACTTTTGTAATATACAAAAACAGATTCTCAAAATAAATAAATAATTTTTGTTATTAAATTAAAATAATCGAAGTTAGTATCAGAAACAGTGTTTTTTAAGAAAAGGTACAGCGTTAAACTTTTGATGAATTAGGTAGAGAATGAAAGCTAAGTGATACAATAAATCGTTTGTTGGTTTTGCAAGCATTAATTGAATCATTAACTAAGCTAAATCCGATAATCTAATTCTCAACTGATGATTTATGAAACTGATGATTTTACGTTACAGATTTGTTCCCAATAATGATCACGAAAATCATTAAAATTCATTTAATAAAAAATAATTTTGCTTCATATTCTTTTAAAAAACCTTATTTTTATAAAAAAAATGAGTCTCAGCGTTTTTCGGAATATGCATTATAACATTTGTAAAATTATGAGAACATTAAGGATTAATAATTACATATTTTTACTGCAAATGATCCTCATCAAAATTTCCCGAGCTTATTCCCTAAAAGTAAATAAACCACCAAGCAGACATTTCATTGGTCAAAATTATGAACACTTCCTCAGTAATGATTCCGTTCTATCGGATCAAGTTATGCTTGTTTCTGAATATGATATCAAATTAGAAAGAATTCTACAAGGAATTGGGATAACACTTCCAGAAAAAAGAAATCTTTATTTTTATTATCAGTTATATATCACTTATTCATTTAGCGTTTTGTGTCATATCTCTAATATATCACGTCGTGCCAAGTAATCAATTCCAATGACGTAGTAAAGCATGTAGTTTGAGAATTCTGGGGAAAAAAATTCAGATAAGGGTAACGCTAAATAAACATCATGTTTCTACTCTACTTAATAGAACTCTCGTTCGTCTTGTCTTGTTACAATCTTTTGCGTCCTTAAAATTAAATATTCCTTCTTTAGTTAGAAATAATTCATTACTTAAGAAGCACGATATAAACAACATGCTGTTGACGATAATAAATAATTAACTTGCTGAGAGATATTCGAAGTATTTTGTCATGGATGTTAATATCGTTTAAGGACTCAATCAAGTAGTTGATAAAATGTGAAGCCTTTAAATGGGTATCAACCGTATTCATTTAGGTTCAGAAATTAACAAGAAAAATATATGTTTTGAAAAGAGAATAATGTTATTTTGAATTTAATCTACTAACGTAATAAATGACTTGTCTTAAGTTATTAAGGACGCATTTCATTAAGATATTTTTAATGAAAAATATCATATTATTATTAATAACTATTCAAAAAATTACTATTCAACCTTTGTCTAAGAAATAAGGGTTATTGTCTTGGTCGCGTATTGCACCATTATGCAACCAGGACATTAAAATAAGTCAAAATGCATTGAATAATATAATTGCATAAATAAACATATTACTGTAATATATCCTTAAAAATAGCTATTAGATTAGCATATCTTTGGCAATAATATCAAAAAAGATATTCTTTTGCTAAATAACATGAAAAATAAAATATCAAATGTAAACCTTAATATTATATACATAATACTAGTAAATTGGTAAAATTAACGATTTACGTACAGAAATAACTGTAAATAACAATTAATTTAATATAGTTTTTAAAGGGGAAAAAAACGGCAATATTTTAATAAGCGAAAAAAGTATAAATTACTCCTATCTCGAGCATTCATTATAGCTAACGCTAACTCACCGCGAAGTTAGTTTGAAATTTTTCAAAGCCTAAACAATACTTTTTGTCAGGTAGATTCTCCAATTTTTCATATTTAATCATATTATTTAATTTTACAGGTTATCAATCTTATTTAGAAGTAAATGATCGAATTTCAGTCAGTTTTAAGAATACTGTGCTGAATTTTTAGAGGAGAAAAAAAAAAGCTTTTTACAAGTAGTCACGTTTTGCGACCACCGAACTTTAAAATATTAAATTTTCCCTTAAGGAACCTTAAATAGTAGATGTTTTTAAGTGCTTTCAGATATTAACCGTATAGATTCTGTTTTATATGTTATGCAAGAGACTTACAAAATTATTTCAGGGGACAAAAGAATAATAGAATTTTGTCGAAAAATGCTTATTACAAAAAGTTTGGTATTATATTAAATTTTAATTTGATGTTTAAATTCCTTTTCTCATTTCTGTACTTGAACATCTTTTTTGAAAAATATATAGGATGTTGTGCGATAATTAAAAGAAATGAAGGAAAATCAATTTATTACCTATATTAAAAGAAAAAAAATGTTTTTGAATCACCAATGTAATACATTCACTTTTTTGAAAACTTGTTTACCGTTATTACTGATCGCAGATGCTTAAATGATAAATTAATTTCTTGGAATTTTATCAAAGATTTTTTTTCTGCAGTCAACATTTAAAATGGTTTGTATTTTATCAGAGTTCACTAAAAGTATTTCTTAAGATGTATTATTTTAGTTTCTTAGCCACTATTCTTTCTTTAATAATTATTTGTTACTTTTTAAATTTTAATATTACTTGTATACACAATAACTCATGAAAGGAAAACTTATTTGTTTCCATGCCTAAAAATGAAAATGAGAAACAAGATTTACTACAATATAATTAAAATACATTTTCTAAACACATGATTGTAAAAGTTAGGAATGAAATCCCTAATTAAAAAAGTAGGTATTATTTATACTAAAACCTTCAGTTGTGAAGAATGTTATGAAATGCGAAATTTAATTTTTAGTAAAGTAGTCGATTGTTAAACTTTGATTGAGAAATTTTAAATGTTATATATTATATAAACACACACAAATAATATAAAAAGAAAGTACGTAACAAGCTTGCATAAAAGTCATTGATAAATATTTAGTAATATAAAAATAAAATTATAATTAAAATGTGAAAAAGAACCTATAGTAATTTAAAAAATATTTCAGCTATACTGCGTAACAAAGGTTTGGGAGAACCGATGTAAATATGGATCTCTAGTACATTTTCATATCCTGATAATTAATTTGAACATAGCCGAAATTTTAAAATAGTTCAAACGTTATAAGTAAAGAACCTAGAAATATGTGTCTTTGTTCCTCTAGAGAGATATATTTAACAATACGTTGCCCCCGCACTTTGCTTTCTCTAGAAGTACAGTATATATATAGTTTGTTAGTTGCTCCACTATCCCCTAGGTACAGGAAACAACAATATTTTGTAAATGGACTCTGAAGTCTGAGTCCCAAATCTATGGCTTACAAATATTTCTAATATTGATGGCTGTAATCGGCATACTGTATTTCCTTTCCAAACATAGACGTACTCTTGTGCGTTCTTTTCTGCTTCACTGGATGTGCTTCTAGTATTGGTAATTTAATATTACCTCTATGCTGAAACATTGCCTTAAGGGTTGTCTGTGAAAAGTCCATGAATGGAGATTCAATTCCCGCAAGAAAGGTTCAAAACCAGGTTCAGCCATTAAACTATCGATATTAATGCACATTCATATGAAATTTTGCAATAAAAAATATGCTGAAACTTTCTTATATGTTTTTCAGTATACAGAAATTCTAGTAGATGGCGCTAGTAAATTACATTATTCCAATATAAACCACAAAATTTCCCATTGCTGTTAAGTATTATTCAGTTCTCTAATTAAATTGTATAATTCTCTTTGCACTTTTAAGCTCAGTGTTGCTTCATGTTTAAGACTGAAAAAGATCAAGAGGTACTACATGAGCATTAGCAAAAGACTGCATCAGCATCAAATATTGCTGATGATTCAGACACTTCTCGATTTTCTTCTGTAATGGGTAATAATTCTAAAGAAGGTGGTGAAAATACAGGAAATTCAGGTCCATGTGGTATTAGGTGTCTTGAAAACCTTAGGGCATTAAATATCCAGTTTTATTTTATTGGAATTTTTATGGTTTTAGTAAAACAAAAATAACAATAATCATCATGACTGTCAGATCTTGCCAAATTGTAGGAACTTCAAAATGACATGCATTGCATTTTGTCACATTTTATCCAAAGAAGCAAACGAGAATAATGCAGACATCGATATATATATATATATATATATATATTATATTAATGCGTTATCTTCACCCCTAAAGAGACATACAAAATAAAGTAATAAACTTGTTTGGCTGTCAGTTTCCGATTCTGTCTTTCGTAGTACACATATATAACCAAACCCGATGAATCAACCTATAAATCCATGAAAAAGAAAAAGATTAAATGCACCCGTAGAGGAGCATATAGCTACAATTACACACTTCTCAAACTAACTTCAATTAAATGTAGAGATTGCGACTTTCATACAAGATAAGTTCTCAATCTTCAGTCAATCTGAAGCGTAACAGTAAGAAAGAGATATGACTAATGCCAGTTCTGTGCGTGGAGGACTTCAAAGAATTCCTAATTATTGTTCTAATGCTGACCACAGGCAATGATAATAAATTAGAAAGCAATGAAATGCACTTAAAATAGAGGTTTTCTTAAAATCAAATTTCTTATAAGAACTGAATTTTGGCTAATTTTTTTTGAAACTTTTAGTTTTTTTACGTATTTTTCATTTATTAAAACAAAATTAGAGGAAGAAAATTAAACAATTGATCAGATTGGCTTAGGTCATATTAATGTTTCTTATCCTTAACCTAATCCGGTTATCTTTCCGGTTATTCTTTGGTCTTAAGCTAATAAATTCAACTAGTTTTTCATTTTAAATTCTATATATATTCAAATACATGAGAATAAAAAAGAGCAAATTCCTTAAAATTTATTCTTCAAATCAGAATTAAGCTCATATTTTTACTCTTCCGGAAATAATATTCCATGAAATACCGAGAAACAGAAATTAGTTTTGACTCGCTCACCCGTGGCTAATGAGACTCGTCATTTGATATTCGTAAAGAAAAGAGGTATTCTGTATTTTCTTTATTTTTTAAATCCACCCAAGCTTAAACAATTCATTGGCTGCTAACATTCACTTAAAGTGGGGTCGGATATCTGTCATTATTGTCAATGTGAGGGAGGTTACAAAAAGGGGAATAACATAAATGAAAGTATTGAAGGGATATTTAAATGTTTATTTGAGAATTAAGAGAATAATTATAATAAGGGAAGAGAGATGGAAGTTCGAATTCTTAACGAAGAGAAAGGTCGCTCAAAAAGTACCTTTCGTATAAAAAAATCAGTTTATAATATGTAGTTGTGTCCGACTGGTTTGGATTCAACACAACGCGTAACTAAATACAGGGTGATAACAAAACGGTATACTTAAGTACAGGTGATAACAAAACATTATAATTAAGTACAGTTGATAACAAAACAGTACATGCAGTAAATTTAAATCCTACAATGGATTCAAATATATTTATCTTTGGAGATATTTATTTGAATTTAATGTACTTTTTGAATATTGCTTAAAATATTAAAGCAGCAATTGTAATATTGAATGTACAAAACGTCTTAATGTTTTTGGATAACAATGAAAATTATCCTCTTTCGTTATTGATTGAAAAACCAAGTCTGTTTTTAACTTTTAGAAATATTATTTTTATAAACATCAGTTCACTACTAATATTATTAACATTTTTAAAATAGGGGAAATAAAGAACATCAATTAAAATTTATTTTCAACATAATTGACAAAATTAAACATAGTTAATTTTCTTTTTTTTATGATACGACAAAAAATTATCTCTTCTATTTGAAATATTAATCAATATATATTAAGGCTATCTTTTTATATTTTGTAATAGATCTGACATAATTAAAATCGTAATTACTTTCTTTAACATTTAATTCATAAGAGTTCATCAGTAAATTATTGTTATGCAAACAAAACTATTTCATTTAAATACAATAATTGATATTCCAGCTTTGGATATTAAAGTAAGTATTTGTAATAATTATCATATGTTATCAAAATGTTATTCTAATTTTTCTCAATCAAAATGTTATTCTAATTCTAATTTTTTTTCACTATCAATATAAGAAATTATAGTTTCTATTGTCTTCAAGAAAGCTTAAGTAAATCTTCATTCTTATAATTAAGTACTCAAAATTTCTTTTGCACAATATTTTCTGAATAAAAATGACCAGAAATGTTCTAGTTTTCTTTTTTCTATGTTAAAACTATGAAGGCTGCTGCGATTCTAGTTTTGCTTTTAAGTGTGACAAAAATAAACTATCAATCAATTACTTTTATTTTTCCTTGATCAAACGTTTCTAAATCATGTTCTTCAGCTAACTGCAACTTACATAAAACAGAATTAGCATAATTTATAGCCGTCATCGAAAGCAATTTTATTTTAAGAAAATTGAAACATCATTAAAATATGCAAAATTAAAGTGTTCCTTGCATTCTAAGTATCTAACACTATCCAACTTGGCTTTTCAGTTCATACTTATAAAGAAAAGAAGTAACAATTATTTGTCTTAAAATATTGATTAAAAGAACCTTGATAAACTTTTGAAATAAAAGGGTTTTAGAAATCTTGGCAGGAAAATGACATATTCTGAATAGTTAATTCCAAAAACATTTTTTGCGTTTCCACCGAAAGTATCCTTTTATTTTATTTTAACAGTGCGTTTTTCTTTTTCATATGATTAACGTTCTTTATAGATAATATTCCTACTAAAGTTAGCAATATATATATATATATGAAACGCTTGTACAAACTATGTTCTGCGTATGTAAAATTTGAGAAATTAAATGAATCTTAAAAATAAGTCTATAAATCATTTTTGCAAACATTCTCATTCTATAATTGGAATTTTCAAAAATAAATAAATATATAAAAATTTAAGAAATAGAAGTATGATCTCAAACGTGTATTGTAAAATAAGTATTATACCTATAAATTAATACCCTAACTAATAATAATGTTTATTATTCGCATCGAGAATTTAACCTTTCATTTGGTGATACCCTTATTCTTACAGTATTCAAATGACATAAAATTTTAAAAAGTTATTGGAAGAAATTAAGAAAATGTACAAAATATGATCTAATTAGTATTAGTTCTTTAACATGAACTGACAGAATTCTGAATTTAAAGAAACGTTTGATATTTTTAGTATTAAACATAAGATTGATGATACAATTAATAAGATGAATATAGAATTTTTTATCCAAATAATCTAAAACAAAAAATTAATTTTTCATTCATGAATTACGGAAGTAATAAAAATGTTACCCCTTCTAAATTATCGAAACTATCATAAATTCTTTATTAATGTAAAGGTCTTTCCATAAATTCTTATATAAGATTGGTTTATTTAGTTTTACTGAGAATAAAATATTTCATTTTTTTTTTCATTTGTTACGACTTAGTATAACATAAATTTTTTTTATTGCTGACTCCTGAACAAAAATTATTCTAATTTACAAATATGAGAAAGAAGAAAGAATACATTATTAAGAATGTTTACAAGAAGAATATGAATAAAATTGCTTAAGGAAAACAAAATATGTCAAGCAAAAGCTGATAACTAGCAATTCAGACGATGAAAAAGTTTATTTATGTGAATACGACCGTGACTTGGATTGTTTCGTAGCAGACGCTGGAACAAAGCTTATTTATCATTTATAAAGGAGAGGGAGAAACAAAACATTAAAATAAAAATCACATGAGTAATATGAATGATACTGGATAAAAAAAAGGAAAATATATGATGAGGAAAGAAGTGCGAAAATTGATTACTAATAATTCTAAAATTAAGGAAGTTTTAGTCAACGTAATGATTTATGGAATCTTTTTCTGAAACATATATCTTAAATTCTAACTATATTGTCATAATGCAAATGAATGGTTAATATACCTATTTCCAATGATTATATAATAGAAATCACAATAAATAAAACACACAGTAATAAAAACTAAGTACAAAAAGGAAAGTAAAGGAAATTTTAATATACTCGTAAATGTCATTAAAACTTCATCGGAGTTAAGTTTTATTTATTTATAATAAAATCTTCAATAGTGTATTACAAAACCTTAAGCTTTAAAATGTTCTACAATAAAACTACATGTTTCTTGTGTTATTAGCTGCAAATTACTTTTTTTTTTAATTCCGAAATGGTATTTATAGATTTTCGTGCTTTAATTTACTTAATTGTATTGATTAAGGAGAGAAAATTATTGAATTCATATATAAAAAAGTTATATTATATGCAAAAATCATGACATATAAGTTTTTTATATTAATGAATTTCTAATCGGGAACAGCAATATGAAATAAAATAAAAAAGTTGTTCAGTACAGTCAAAAAATTTGACAAGACATGTAACTATCGAACCATGCTGCTAAATTTAAAGGAATTGACCCAATTTGTATTTCAAAAAATTAATTTTTGGCTTAAAATATTCATAAAGTTTCTTTTTAACACTACTTTCCTAAAGAGAAGTAATAAATTGTGAGGATAGAGAGATAAAAGTAGAATCAAAATTATAAAATAAGTTCATTAAAATATTATTATTTCACTCATAGTGTAAGTGATTATTAAAAACTCAGTATTTATTAAAGGTTTATTAGAAATAAGGATTACTTACAAAAATACAAATTTTAATTGAACAAAAAAAATGAAATTAAATGGTTCTTAATCTGGTTATTGTAGTTGATGTATGAGAAATGTTGGAGGGAAAACGAAAATATTAAATAGATAAATAAGTTTAAGTTTTTTTTCTTATCCGAAATTATTTTAATGTAAAAGAATTCGTAGGCTAAATTATAAGTTATTAAAGATTTTAAAATATGAAATAAAAGGCAGAATATTCAAATGTCCTAATTTGAATAAGATTGACCCATGGAACTTACTGATTATTTAAATAACTTTTGTAATGCCATTCAAGTTTAATTTCAAATATTGTACCTTACTTCCATTCACAAAATATATACTTTGTTCCATGTTGTATAATATAAAGCACGGTTTTTCTGTTCTTCGATTATAATACATGAATTCAGTGTACATTGATTAATGTTATAGTGTTACTGAAAGCAAATTAGTAATTGATAGTTATGAAGTCTATGCTAAATTTCTTTGAATCTCAATCTCAATAATAAAAATTTGTAAAACCAGACGCTTGAATTAATGCAGCTTAATAACCTTAAAAGTATAGCTTTTGCAAAAAGATATAACTCATTTATTGAAAATAAATTACATTCAATCTTCACTATAAATAATATATGTGAATGCCCAAAAACGAAAAATATAGTTTTAAACCACCTTATAGCATTATAGAAAGTACATATCTTTATTGTTGAAACAGATTTAAATTTCAAAGAACATAATCGTAATTTTTTCTTACGTTTTAAACTTTATAAGGAATAATATTAGATTTAGTCATAATTCAATTTCCAGCGAAATTGCTCATGCGTTTCAATATGATAAAAATCAAAGCAATACAAATTCCATATAACGTGGAATAACATCTTAAAATTCTGCAAGAATATTTTTCATTTTCTTATCTGTGATATCTTAAGGGATGATGGTATACTAGCATCTATAATATGATTTCTTTGGAAATTTTTAATCTGCCTGAAATCCTGAGGGATCCAATAGCAAATATAGTAGCAGACCTGTATTGGAATAGGAATATGACATGTAAACAAATCATTGCACTAAGATTGGAAAGTTTTTATAGATGAAAATATATCCAATCTAACGTTCTTTCAAGCATACAGGATCGTTTAAATACAAATACAATAAAATTTTTAAAAAGCGTGGGTATTTTGTAATCTTAAAATACATTATCTTACGAAATATATGTGTGATGCAATATATAATAAAAAATAACTTTAAATTGTATTTAATGTTCTCTTAAAATATTAGGATAAATTATAATGTTTATAAAAAGATTTCTAAATAAATACTTTCAGTTGGATGTTCTTAATATTTCAGTGTAAAAAATGATATTCTTAAAATATAGAATTTGTTTTCTTTTCACGTTTTTCTAAGTTGTACCAAGAGTTTAAAAATTACAAAGATTTCATTAGTAAAATCTGTTTTCGTAGAGTTAAATTTATATACACAATGAGAAAATGAATTTTAACAGCAAGACATTCTAACTAAGCAATCTGAATAGCAGTAATTTATAAGCAAGGTAAGATTTATTACTTAAAATACTAAATTCTGCAAACACATTAAGAAATTCTTACATCTGTTTATTTCAAATCAGTATTTCAGGAACAATTAATTTCAAATATTTTAATTACACCGTATTGCAGTAAAATAAGCCTTAATATTGAAGCAAAATTTCTATTACTACTACCAAAAAGTCTGATAATATTTCTTACAGTGCTGAGGAAGTATAAATATTTATCTGTGAGTTCAATATGTTACGTATTTTAAAAAGTAATATTTTAGGTATTATCGTATTTAAAATTCTTTCATATTTATGAAAAGTATTAATTTCATTTATTTTAATATCTACTCGTTTATTTGATTCCTCACTGGTATTGTAAAATCTATTAACTGTAAACAGTCATAAAGCGTTTTTTCTTATAAACGAGTGATGATTTTTGCAAAAAAAATATGAATTGAACACAGAAAGAATTAATGTCTTATAAGGCAGGATTCTTTTGGTAAAAGTAATTCAAAGCAATTTATTTCTGCATAGTTTCTATTAAAATAAATATTATAATATCAAGGTTTTATTATTATCATTAAAACTGTGAAAGATTAAAGTATTTTTGTTATAAAGCAAGGGAACTCTTCTAAAATTACTGAAGTGTTAAAATATTTTTTTTTTATAATTTGCTTTTCCCTTATCAAAAGAACTGAATGACTTAAACTTGGAAGAAAATTTTTATTACAAAGAAATAATTGATATGGATGTAGCTATACTGAATTATTTTTATATAAAATAGAATACAAAATCATTACTTTCACAAAACAGATATAAAAGATTCTCCAGAATTTATTCCTCATTGTAATTTAGAGGAATTACTTTCAAAATTATTTTCAGGAATTAATTAAGTTGATAATGTAAATCCATACTTTCTTTGAAAATATTTCATAAAATATCGCAAACATTTTTAGTCGTTAACATTTGGAAATCAAAGAAGATTTTATAAAATGATACAGCTTCCCCCATTTTTTATTTGAAATGAAATATTTGCTTTTTTCAGTGGTAATTTTAATACATCATACAAAAAATATTTTCTCTTTTTCTTTTTAACACCATTTTTATTTGATACGCAATTTTTCGAACTGGACTAGGCAGTCGAGAATTGTATTTATTTAAAATCGGATTTATAATTTTATTTCATATAGTCAATTTTTATTCAGTTATATTATCTTCCACTTTTTAATTTTTTAAACTCTTATAATATTCTAGGAGTGCCAGATGAATGTGTTTGTGTTGAAGGATATTTATTTACAAAAAATAATCACCAACATCTTAAGAGTGTTTTCAAATTGCATTCACAAGCTTTCCCCAAAATTTAAACACCCATTAACAACAAAATTTTTCACTTATGTATCTGGAGTACAACTAATCCTAGCACATTATCTCACATATAATTTAAACTAATTGAATCTTGATATTGTATAATACCTTATATGTTTTGAAGGAAAAGAAAACTACTTTACTTTAAGAATATAAAATACATTTCCAAGTTCATATTGTTCTTCCTTTTCCTAAAGATGCTGAATAATCTGTATATACTACAAATAGCAATTACAAATAGCATAATACTTATTCAAGTGTTTGTTTCAAATGCAAACTACGTTATTTATTATTATTTATCAATTTCCATTTATTAGAATACTTATTTTTTAAAAAACTTCTTTCGGGTAAAATGCAGTATTCATTAAAAATAGAAACAATTTACACTCAAAACGTTAGTTAAAATATTTATTTTAAATTGAAATTTAACCCATATCTCTTTTTTTCAATATATGCTGATTATTTTCTGATCAAGGATTTTGAAGTGTATTTATCATTAATTTGAATAAACTAATATTTCTAAGCAATTCATTCGAAAGAAATTGTCAAAATCACGCCTGTTTATGCATTTTACATTCTCATAATTATTAGTCAAGGCTTTTTCAAATATTTTATTGTACTTTAAGGGCATATTGAACCATTTTTAAAAATATTTAGATTTATTGTAACCAAGGAAAAAAAAATCTAAAAGTGTTTTTTCAGAGTATTAATATTTTGTAAGCAGATAGAATGAATGATCTCTAAAATATAAAAAATATATATATTATGAATTTAAAAAATTAATTCAGATTACATAAAACAAAAAATTACAATGTCTTTGACTTTTTTTTTAATTTTTAAATTATTTTTCAATGCATTATGAAAGAAATCTTTACATTTAAGATTTATCTTTGGAGAATTTTCTCAAAACTCTATTTCAATTAAAAGACTATTGCATTTCAAATCAAAATTAATTTTTCCCTTAATACGTAAAAAACTTGTTAAATTTCTTCATGCGTTTTATATTACTTCGTTATATTACAAATAATATGTGTATAATTTAATTTTCACGAGATAGTTATAATCAAATATGATTTGAAACAGTTTACTTCAGAAATAAATGAATAACCTGTTCAACTGTAAAGTTACCCAAATAAATATAATTTATAATTTTCTATATTAACTTATAATTTTAAAATAAATCCTACTTTAGAAATATTATTATCATTAAAAGTATTTCAATTAAAATTATTTATAATTCGAATTATAGATTTTACGACATCATTTTACAAGCTTTATACTTTTTATAGTAAAACGTAGAAAAGGCTTTTATTCATTTAATTAAAATAATAATTGGCAATTTAATTAAAACTTATTATTATGACAAATAAAGTATTACTATTTTTTTTGTGAGAATTTAAACAGAAAAAAACACTGTTGGGAACAAACATAATTATTAAAAGACGCTGACTTTAATAAAACATTCACAATGTAAAAAAAATTTAAAACATTTCACATTTTTTCTCTCTAATTTAACGTTATACTAGAGAAAGAAGAAAGCTATTAGTGATAGACTTTGTAATTTGGAACTATGGGCAGGAGAAAAGGGCGGTATCTGAGTCGGAACCTCATTCTTCAAATTTCCATACCACATCACTCAATGACTTCGAGGCCTTGATCCATTTAATCAGAACAGTATTAATGATGAATACTTAATAATAACCTGTATTCTACTGAACACTACCTTCTTAATGTGAGTTTTATATGCATTTCCATCATAGCAAATAAGAATTTATTTTTTGAAATACTGTTTTTGGTATATGTTGTAGTGATAAAGACAATAGTGAATAAATTCTTGCGGTTTTCTTTTATATTTAATGCTCGAAATATTGGAATAATGTAGGCCACACCAGCAACAAAAAAGTCTTCAAATAATTTGGTTTCAAAAGTTAATTAGTAAGAAGCAGACGTGTAATGAATATCTTTTTCTATTATAATTACTTATACGTGTATAGAAAGTTTGGTTATAATATTTCCATTTTTAGATTTAATGTATTTAAGAAATAAAAAGTTTTCTGTACAAAATTTCATCCATTTTTATCTAACTACAGAAGATGAAAATGTAAGTTAATTACATCAAAATATTAATTAATTCTGTGGTCTGACGTAGTTATTGGAAACCAAATATATGAATGTTCCATGAATGCTAGTTGCAAAACCGTGTTAATCTCTAGTAAAAAACACTAGAGATGATAGCAAAATAATTATGACATCTTTCAGATTTTAATTATTGATGAAAATAAAATCCTAATTGAGTGGTACCCTTATTCTTTTTAATTTTCCCTTACTAACTTTCGAAATGTTTCAATTTTAAAATTAAAATAAAAACAAAACAACACACGAAGAAATATTGAAAAAAAAAAAAAGATTTAAATAATTTTTTAAATTAAAAGTAATTATGAAATTCCTTTATATATATTTTTAGGAAGAGAATCATAGCCTATAGCTATTAGGTATAACATGCAAATTAATAATTATAGAACTATGAATTCTATTAATGAGACTATAGAATATTTTACAGAAAACAAATTATTAACAGTATATAATGACTTCATTCATAAAACAGCATTTAATTTCGATATGTTTTCTTCTAGTTTAATTTTTATATGCAATATTCATTCAAGATATCTCATGTTTTAATAATTCTATAACTGTGAATAAAAATGGCAATTACTACAAAAAATATATCTTTCTCAATTATATATTTTAAACATATAATGTAATTATAAAATGTAATACGCAAATAGTGAAAATAAAAGTTTCCGTTTTTATATTTTTGTGGATAAATTTAATAATGTGTGGTAAAAATATGATTATGTTCATTTCAGAAATGATCTAAGGCAATTGTTTTTTTAACTATATATATACCTCATATACTTTAATTTTTCAGTCTACCTCTTCCGTGAAAGTTTTCCAATATAATATTCTACTTGTATTGATATAAATTTGCTGAAAATATTTATTTTAAAAATGGTCCTTTTATTAAAATATTTCAGTATTGTTGTTACGTAGCAAGAAAGTTCTTTTGAGAAAAGTTTCTATCAAGTTTTTTTGTTTTGGATTGAAATGAATTTCTCAAGTATAATAAAAAAAATTTACGATACAAAAATTCTAATTTACATAACACTTTCATGTCCAAGCGTTTTACAATCGACGCAACATATAACTGAAGTATTTTGCAAAGCGTTAAAAAAATAAGAAATAGATATCTTTTAATACTTAAATTCATACTTTTCCAAAAGTTCAGCAAAAAACCTCATTTGTCAAATATTTAATTTAAAACTTCCATTGCTACCATAGTGTGCTATATCAGTTTCTGTTTCCTTTCTACAGTTTCCTGTAGTCATGTATATTAAGATTCGAAAGTTTCCATATCCCAATGATTCCAATGTCATTCTTTGAGCGTGAACACTTCCGAAAAAATTCCTACCTGTTCCCTCGGGCATGTCGCCTGTCACAGCGAAAGAGTTTTCAGAAGTGGAAGAATGTCAGTAAACACTCGTAACACTTTTATTGCATGATTTTCTTTTCTCTTAGCAGTTTTTTTTCCAACTTTTTTCTATAAAAGGAACCGATAAAAGTAAACACTAATGAAAGGAAAAGTACTTCCTTAACTTCTTAGATTTTACATTCGAATTCCATTAAAACATTTGAGTTTACAGAATCATATTTTTAGAAGAGGGTGAATCCAGAAAAGAAATAAAAAAGGGGTGGGGATAGAATATTGACTGAAGTAGAAAGCATAGAGAAACTTGAAATAAGCACGATTTTTTAAGTTATTTTTTAACGAAACTTTTTTTATCTCTTTAATTTTTTTTCATGAGTTTTGTTAGTGAAGTAAATTTGTCACCTGGATTTTATCGTTTTTCTACATTTGTTTTAATACTAAATCTCCTTGAGCATTAAATTACATAACTTCACGAATACTGTACTATTTTCATAAAAATAATATTTACTCTGCTTACAAATGGATGCTGAAATTGATTAATGATATTATTCTACGTCTGAAAATTAAAAATAACTGAAACAGCAAATTAAGAAATTAGGAAGTAATCTCAATAGTTGAAAAAATGAGAGAAATTATTACTGTACCAAAAAAAATAATGTATATTAATCCATAAAAATAAGTTATAAAACACTGTAAACAAAGAAATAAATAATAAAAAAAATGTCCAAACTCAATTATAAAAAAAAAACATTATGCACTACAAAATCAAAGAAAAAATAAAATATGCCAAGAAACAAATTGATAACTACAAAGTTATAAGAAAAAAATATAACTATTGAAAAACTGTAAAACCCCAAAATTTATAGAAGAGCAAAACAATGTAGTATACTATATTTTAACTTGTAACAGGCTTTAAAATGTTAGTCTCAATTATTCTGTATTTGCCAAATTATCCCCGTCAAAAAATATATTTCTAAAAATGGTAATGAAACCAAACATATAATTGAAAAGAAATCAATAGCAAAATCAAATTTGGAAAAAAAAAAAAACTATTTATGTGAAAAGACAACAAAGCAACCCAAAGAAATTCAAATTATCAAAAACTAACGTAATTAATAGAACTAAAAATGTTATTAACACAAAATATACACCAATATAAGAAGCTCTTACATGAATATATCGCCACTTATAGAAGTTTAACAAACAAGGGGTGGACTAAATAAATGACAAAACTAAACTAACTGTTCATTCTTAAATTTTCAAACAGAGGTTAATGATAAATTCTTTAAAATATTTATTTTCCTACTTAGCGAAAACTTTTGTAGGGAAATATTGCACATAAAACAAAGAGGAGAATATACATAAAATACTCAGTTAAATTAACAAGCAAGGAAGCTGGAATGATGATTAATGAGTCAGGAAGTTTCAATTTAATAAATTCAATAAAATAACATTTTAAGATTTACCTGCCTGAGTGGAAACGCCGAATTATTAGCAGGGCTGGAAAGGGGAAGTTCCGGATTAAAGAAATAATACTGTACTTGATACTATATTTAAAAATAGTAACATTTTAATTACTTTTATATTTTCTCAAAAAAGTACTAAATAATCCTTAATAATTATATTGACATATAGTATTCCATACAAATATAAGAAATTATGATTTTTTGATATTATTGATATCATTACTAAATTACAAGTAATGTTTCTGTGTGAGATTTAGAAATGTTAGAAAGCAATATCATGTTATCAAAAATAAATTTTGTTATTGACTCAGAAATTAAAATGATACAAAATAACATATTTAGGCTCTTCTAATAAAATAAATCTTGAGAAAAATACAGTTCACTTAAGCCGTAGTAAACAGAATATTGAAAGAATTACTTTCATAATAAACTGCCATTCTTTGTCTATTATTAAGCTCAGAAATTCGATTGTTCATAAACAAATTTAATTGATCAATTTTATTTTGAGAAATAGAATTATGGTTACTCAAAACTACATTTTTGTTTTCTACTATATTGTACTAGTATAAATGCGAACGTTTTTCATTATGATATAAAGTTCTGTGCCACATTTAGCTAACATAGTAGGGAAATTTGGAGATGGAGGTGCCAGCTTAGATGCCGTCCTCACTATTTGAGTGAGGTTTAAAAATGTAAGGTCCGTCACCAATAGCCCTCACGTTGCTTCTAAATATGACGTTAATAAAACAATCAATCAACTGACGTCATTTGGTTCAGCCACTTATGAATCCGATTGTAAGAATTCGGTTTCATCAATCATTTTTGGATTTCCTTGAAGAGTTAACAGAAAACAAATAGTTTTGAAAAAATAGTTCCGTTTGCTGACACCCTGGAATGATTGAGAGCAAGTAATTCTCTAAAATATTAATGTAGTTATCACAAGTCATCTTCTAAGATGTGAAAGCCAATTTCAAGATCTCTTCAGTATATACATCAAACCACATAACAAATTAAATTTTCTTCTACTATTCTTCATCTATCAAAATATATATATAGGTACTATTTTTAGATTAGGCTACTAATGTTTGTTCCCTTATGGGCCGTTGAGATTGCACTTTTTCTGATAATTCGTTATCATCTGAAATTAAAAATTTCATGAAAATGGAAAAAGATAACTCTGATGGAGTAAACACATAAGGATTCAAGCCTTTTTCCAATTCCGTCTAATGTATTTCGAGCCAATTCCACTCGAGACAGTATGTACTTTAAGTTAAGACGAAGATCTTGTTTCCTTTTTTCAAAATTTAGATGTTTGATTTCACGAGAGACTTTTTGAATACTTTTAAGACCAGATTTATAGCGTAGATGATGAGGAAATTGACAGAACATTTAATATGAATTGGAATTTTTCTTATTAAAAATTTCTTATTCTGTTGGGATAATATTAGTGGACTACTAGATATATATTTTTTGTACAATATTTATAAGGATTTACACAAACAAAATTCACTTTACTGTCGGAGAGCTACTGAAAGTCGTTGCAATTTGTACGTTTGTATAATTTCCCCCTCATTTCCAAAATATTCATATTTCACAGTTTGTCAAATTCTATCCACTTTGCACCTTAAATTTTATAATGTGAGCTTTATTGTGTGCTTTTCCCTTCTTGAAGTCCCTTAAGGGGTCTCAGGACTCTTAACGCTTGTCCGTGTATCGAAAAAAATATCATTTTTCAAAACAATATAATTTACCAATGAAAAAAAGCAGACAATTGAAACTTTTACCACATAATGTTCATATTTATTTACATTTTGTCTCATATTTTCATGAGATTTGAAGAAATATTTAAAAAGTTATAATGAAAAATAAATTAGACATTTTTTCAAAATTAAGGAAATCTATATTTTGCTGCGCGCAGGATTCTGAAGAATATTATTGATTAAAATTTACAAAAGTTATATTATTTAGTAAAAAAAAGTTCAATTTTAAAGTTATACACACTTTTAGAGAAACTTAGTGAAAAAAAATTTTTTTAATACAATTATTAAAAAAATTATGAAATTTTAAGAAAAAATCCAATTAAAATTCATATAAAAGATTTTCTGTTAATAATTTGTTTAAAAATTGATCTATAAGTCATAGAGAAACCTTTTTTGAACATGTATACAAAATTTCACTCTGATATCTTAAATAGTTTCTGAGAAATCCTGCGCGCTACTTAAAAATTTTTGTTTTGAGAAAAATGAAGTTAAAGTTGAAAAATAACAAAAAAAGAATTCACATAAAATAACATACACTAAAATGCCCCAGGATCATAAGTACTTCCCTCAGTAATCTTATGGTGTTCCATTTCTTTAGCTTTTTTAATTTTTTTAATCTTACGAGCTTCAAAGGAAGCTTCGGTTGCTCGCTTCTTGGCAGTTGAAACGCGCACTTTGTTGACATTTACACATTTATAAATGTATTTCCTGTGAATTTTCAAGCCTAAAGCAAGCATCAAATCAGCTTGACTTTTACGTCCATCATTGTATTCACATATAGATATAAAAGTGGCTATTTTAGCAACTGTTAGGCCTGACCCAATTACTTTTGGGCTATATTTCCAAATCAGCGAGTTCAGTGACTCATTTGCATTTTGGGTTTTACCACCTAAACATCTTCGCAGCAGCTTCAAATGCGATAAAACTTTAAAAACAGGTTTGATTGATTCTGAAACTGCTTTTGGTAAGGTGTTTGTATGTTTATATTCCTGAGCTTTGTTTTTAAACTCCGAAACATTATATTTACACCAACTATCGATGCCTTTAGGGCAGAACCAATGCTTCGGCTCATCATCTGTACTAGCTGTATGAGCCCATACAGCCCAGATAGCTTGTCTCATCTCGCTGATATTTTGAGCATTGGCACGGATTGCATTACCATAGTAGATTGTCAATTTATTTATGACAGCATCCGTTAGGCGACCCTTTCCACCAATTGTTTTCCCATCAGACAGCTTCTTTTTCCCCATTGAGGCTTTCAATTTTCTCAAGTGGCTGCCCATTCGCTTTTGAACGTGTCCAACGCACTCAATTTTATCAATTGTGATGCTGTCACCGTATGGCTTTTTTTCAACAATAGATAAAAATGTTTTTGAATCCCCATCTCCGATGTATTGTTGATATATTAAGCCATGTTTGCGTTCAGATCTGAGAAAAATTCTTTGCATTCCACTGACTTCCATTTGTCCAGCAGATCCGTAGTGGTTTTTTTTACAAAAATACTGGTGTTTAGCCAAATAAGAACTATATTTGGGCCCGAACTTTGGCCCCTTGTATGAGTTGCACCCTTTGCAATACGAAGACATGATTTCAATATCGAGGACTTTCCCACAATCAGCTCCAATCAGAGTGCACACCCCGATAAGAGATGTATGACCCCGTGTCTTCCATGTCCCATCACCACTAACTGCAATAGAATTCGCAGTGCCATCAATAATTTTTTCTTCTTTCGCAGCTTTTATCATTGATACATTTGCAAGAGCCTCACTCGCATCTGCTATCTTTTTATTTATTATGTCATATGCCTTCTGAGACACTGGCTTTGGCAAACACATAATGGAGCAAAATGTCTCGAGGGAGGATAATCCTTGGCCTATATATCTCATCGCTAATACAGACCGTCTGTTAATTTCAGGTACATTTTTTTTTGTCACCAATCATATCACAGGAATTGAATTTCTGCTGAACTCCACATTTTTTACAACTTATTAGGAATGTTGATGACAAACCTATAGTGGATTTTTCACTCAATTTTATTTCCCCTTGGCACACAGTGCAATGCATATATTTTTCTAATTCTGAGAACATTAAATTAATATCTATTAATCTATATCCCAGAAATCTGTGACAAACATCTTTTTCTAAAGATTGCGAAACACTATGTGCACAAGGTAACTTTTTAGCAGATGTACTTTTGTTTGGCGCTGTATCTTCAAACACAATTCTGCCAAATTCAGACTTCGATTTTTTCATGTATTTATTACCTTGAAATCTTTTCTTTTTTGGTCTCTGTCCAGACGATCGTTTTTTCACAAGATTATCCATATCAAAACACTTATTGCGATAGAGATCTAATCACGAATAAATTTGACTGCGAAAGTAAGCGAAAGTAAATAAACAAACTCAGAAAAAGCAAAGTTAAAAGTTGAGTTGCTACACTCCTACTTATTAACAAATTTATTTTGATATTAAATATGACTCTTCTTCTAAAACTATTCAGAAAGAGAGAATAATGCTTAGAAAATTCTGACAGCTGTCAAAAGTGGGCGTGGCAGTGGCTTGTTTTGGTTTACTTTTCACCAGGATGGTTTAGTTTTTTCTCGATAACTCTGGAAGTTTTCGAAGTATCGTTATAATTTTGGTACCAAAATGTTTAGAACAAATGAGGCTCTAACATATATTTTTTTCAAAAAATCAAAAATTTTGAGGTTTAAGGGTCCTGAGACCCCTTAAGTTGTAGGTATTGATATAATATTCTAATATGTGGACTCGAACCCAATCCGTTCATATTAGATATGATTGGTTCAAATCAGATAAGTAATTAATTATAATATTAAATGTTAGATGAGATACATATAGGGATGTTTTCCATAGATATAATATATTGGGGATTGATTATTCATAGACCTGCATCAAATTTTTTCTTATGATCACTGTAAGGATTTCTGTTTATTGTATTATTGATTAATCACTATTTAAATAAATAATAATGACAGTAAAATAAAATACTATCAGAGGAATAGAATTTGCATAAAAACTTAATTAATGAGAACCAAAAAAATTGTTGGTAACGTTATAATTTAAAAGAGAGCTAAATATAGATTGGATTCTATTTTTAAAGTAATGAATAATATGAAGAAAATCTGAATTACTTAAAAACTAAACTTTTATTGAATTTATGTTTAAATGTAATATACAAAATAATTTTTATTGTAAATGTAATATCAATTTCTTTACAACGATATTAAAAATATTTGTATGCAACCCAGTTTATTAGTTTACTATAAATAAATTACATCTCCTGTTTGTAATTGCTAATAAACTGCTTATTTTCGTCTTCCAATTATCAATTATTATTAGCTCTTATTTTGATCTATGTGTCAGTTCATGTAACATAATTTTAAGGTTTCTCATTTAAAAATAATATAACATCCACTTTCAATATATGTTTTAAGGAAAATGTAAGTATATATGATATTTATAAATTGCAATTTTTTTTTCTTTACTTGATATAATTTTTCCCTTTATTGTTTCGACTTTTAATTTTTTCAAAATCAAAATTATGCTTTTTTAATGTTAATGTATGGATCAAGTAATGATACGATATTCTGTTTTCTTTTATTTATCTTTCTTTCCATTTTACTTATGCTACGTTCTGATTAAACTACTCTTATTACAGTTTTGATAAGTGCAAACAAAGAATCACAAGTCTTCACAACACATTTGTTATAACAATTTATTTATAATCACTAACCACTTTGTTAATTCCTTATGATATTATAATAACGATTGTCATTAAGTAGCATTTATGCTTCGAGCATTCTTACAGCTAATAACCAATTTCAAGTTTTTGAGGGAAAAAAATACCGTGGGGATCGTTCTTTGAATCATCTTTTTGAATTTTTGTTATGCCAGTGAACTTTTATCTATTTAATGCACTTTTTTTTAACATCAAATATGAATTTTGCTTCAAAATTCATCTTTTTAGTGCGCTTTTTACTATAAACTTATTTAAATTTCTATGAAAATAAATACTAAACAAAGCATTAATGCATTCATCTAAATCGATTACCTAACATTTTCTTTAGGTTCTACTTTCTTCTGAAAAGGCTGTTTCTCCTTAGATGATAGAATTGAAGAATTATTAACCATTCTGTAAATTGGATTTGTAGACGGAGGCCAGCATGTCAGTATAGTATCCGTTTCTGTAGCTTTTCTTCTCTTTCTTTTGGAGGAAGCCGGATATCCACTGGAAAGAATTGAAATGAAAATCCATCACGGGTACCCGGTTTTGCCCCGTAAGACTAATCGCACGAAACATAGCAAATATTTGATTATTAACATTTGAAGTTACAACTTTATGCATACGTGTTTTGTCAGAGTTAGAGTTATTAAAACACTTCTAGAGTTGTACTTAATGAATATGTAATAGTGTAATGATAGATGTATATATATATGTATATATATAAGCCTAAAGACGGTAGAAAAATCAAATCGGAGACAAATAAAACCCACGAATTGGAAAGAAGTAAGGAAGGCAAAAAAAGTAGAAGTACTTTTTTTGGTTACTTGTAAAACATATTTGAAAATAAATTCAGTAAAGATGTCAATTATAGTGTTGATTACTTGGATTCTTTGATAAATTAGTAGTCCCGTTTCTGCGACATCCAAACTCATCAATTAAATTAATTTGAGTGAAATGCAATCTGGACATTGACCGGAAGGCAGTTTACTTTTCCTCAGACAATAGTTACAAGGTGAGGTGAGAAAGAGAGGGTATATGTTGTCATATACGGATAAGTAATGGATAGAGTTTAGTCTGCTTCAGAATAACATATTCAGTTTAATTAAAATACATTTGTTTCGAAACTTTATGTGTTTTTCCCCTTCAATTTTTAACTTTCCTGTGTTACAAAAGTTGGTTCTAAAATGAAATGAAAAAGAATTGAAAGGAATACTGTGTTATTTACTTTTTGTTATAAGTAATAATAAGTTAAATTATTATTTTTATCATAATAATTATTATTATCAATATTTTTATTAACAATAATTAACTTCAGGCAGAATTGTTGACCGAGAGATATGTAGAGTTAAGGAACAAAGAGAGACAGTAAATTTAAGAAGGAGAATTTACTGTATTTATAATTAAACTGAATGACCAAAAGTCTTCTTTACAAATGTGTTTGATGCAACTCTGAGGGACTTGAATTTCAAAAATAACTTAATTCAAAATATAATTAAGTTCTCAGGATAGAAGCCAAATATTATTTTTCATGAAGAAACCGACAGTGAATTCAAATTTGTGCAAAAAAAGGGATTTTTTTTATCTATTATCTAATTATAAAGTTGCTGTCTAGGCTTAATATCTAGAAAATGCAAATTTATAAAATAATTTATTGAAAAATCTGCATTTATAAATCTGAAGATATACTAAATTTTTAGTTTATTCTAACCAAATAATATATATATATATATATATATATATATATATATATATATATATATACTGGTGTGAAAAACATAAGCAACAATATAAATTTTAAGCAGATAGCCAGGAAAAAGGGGTTATTGCGATCAGTACAATGAACACACTATTCAGTAGAGAGGTAATGCGTATGAAAATGTCAGGAACAAAATGCGTCGTAGGAGACATGAGTGTATACAAAACATGTGCGTTCGGCGTACACAGCTCAATACTAAAATAAAAGGAAGAACGGAGACGCAATTTAAGACATTCTTCGCAAGTGCAAGTGAGTTCTTTCATGAAATATGACTAGAAGAAATCACCTGAACGACTTCACACACGTGGAAGAAGGATCAAAAAGCTAAGGGAGCGGCGTAGGTTGATCAGTGTAGCTGAAGGGTTCGGAATCAACAAACGTGTCATTTCGCGCGCTTGGAAAGCCTTCCAAACCATAGGTACAGCTGTTGGAAAGGTTAGTGGCAGCCGCTCTAGAAAAACAGCAACAATGGATGACTGATATATCGTCCTGTAGGTGAAAAAAGCTCGATACCAGTCAGCAAATATCATTGCTCAGCAACTGCGCACAACAATAGGGCGAGAAGTGTCGTGGTTTACTGTGGCCAGACGCCTTCACAAAGGATTCCTAGGGCTCTGCCTAAGGCTTTGTCCTGATCGCTGCATCCCTTTGAAAGTTGGTCATCGTTGACACCGTTTTGAGTGGTGTAAGGAGCACAAAAACTGGACACCTCATCAATGGAGTCCTGTCCTCTTTACGGATGATAGTAGTTTCAGTTCTACGAGTGATTCTCAACTCCAGTTGATTTGGAGAGAGGTCGGAACACGGTTTCATCCCAGCAATATCACTTAGAGAGACAAAGAGACAGTTACGGTGGTCCTGGAGTTGTCATCTGAGGAGGCATTATGCTGAATGGGCAGACTGAGCTCACGTTTTCCACAGATGTTCTGCAAACGGAAATCGTTATTATAAGGAAGAGATCCTTTCCCATATGCGTCTGTTCCCAGGTGCTATTGCACAAGATTTCATTTATATGGATGACAATGCACGGCAACACCGGACTGCTATTGTTCAAAGCTACTGGAAAGTGAAGATATCACTCAAATGGTTTGGCCAGCGTTCCCCTCTGATTTAAATCCCCTAGAACATGTGTGGGAGGCTTGTTAGATTATCCCCCCTTGGAATTCTTGTAATTTGCTTACGTTTTTATCATTATAAAAATATAATTTTCTTTTAAAAGCAGTTTATAAAGAAATTTAAATTCAACATAATATATAAACCTTTTAATTATTATTTTCTTAAAACATTAACCGTGATAACGTTAATGAATCCACCTATTCCTCTACACCTATTGAGTTAAACTAGTTTTTGAAGTCATAACTATCAAATGAGTAATTTTCTTTATCATTAGCAAAGTTTAAAAATTCCATAACTGCTTTTATTAAGAACAGTCTTATCAAAACTCTCAAAAGTTTATTTTTTGGTAATTTATTTTGTAAGATTTTACCAGCTTTAGCATTGCAAGAATTGTAACCATTAGTCATTGATATGAATTAATAGGAACTTTATGAAACTGAAAGATTAAAAAGACGTGAGGAAACCGTATTTAACAATGTAAATTAATTTTCGTATATAAAGTTTTAATTCTAGTTGAAATTTCTCTATTCCTTTTTGGAACTGTAATAAAAGTATTATTATGGTTTATTAGTTACAGCAGCACGTATTTGTTTGCAAATAATGAATTCATTCTGTAGGCATCTTATAGAACTTTATAGATCTACGAACTTATTGCTCTCATTTGTTTTAAAATTCAAATGCTTAATTTTTTCATTAATTTTATATTTATTTTCTTTACACTCTTCGATGAATAAATTTTATTTCAGAGCCAAATTTGTTACAAATTATCAATTTCTCAATTAATTCTTTCCTTCGTATATATATTATTGTTAGTAATTAGAAGTCTGAAACTTGTACCTTTACTCATTATCTCTCTCAAAAATTGTTATTCTTATTAATATGTAGAATATTTGTGATCCATCCCATTTTTTGATATTCTTCATTTATATATTCTGTATAATTCTTATATACAACTCCAATGAATATTTTTCTCTGTCTTTATATATATATATAACGGTCAAAAGGTTGTTCACCATGAAGGAAGAGTTGGATTGGAATTATATTGAGTGTGTGCAATTGTCATGTTGATATGTATAAATGATTACAAAATCAAAGCAGAAAGACCTTTTATTTTGGAGAAAAATATATTAATGTGAAAACACTAGAACTCTGTTTGGCCATCTCTAGTATCGATACAAGAAGCCATACGATCTAGCATTAATCCATATAAGTTTCGTATACTTTCCTGAGACAAATTACTCCACGTTTGTTGCAGCTAGGCTTGTAGTTCTTCATGCTGGTAGGATGCTGAAGTAATTGTTCCAACTGGTCCCATGTGCGCTCAATTGAAGATGAGTATGATGAGTATAGTGGCCAAGAAATAGTTTCAAATTACCGTAGACAATCTTAAGAAAACCTTTCCGTTTGCAGCCCAGCATTATCTTTCTTAAAATTTAAGATTGGATGCCATGCCATGATTGGCAACACAAGTGGCTGCAAGATTTCTTGAATACGTAGTTCAGTCGTTAAAAGTTCTTTTATCGCTACTAATGATGACCAACTGTCATATATGATGTCTCTCTGAAGTATAAGCTAGATTTTACCGCAGAGCATTGTTCCACAAAACTCGAACACGACAATCATGGACTCCAAAACGGTATCAGGATTGAACACTGAAGATGATATGGTTTTATTTCCTGACTATTCAAGATTTTCACAACCGACACCACCCAAGCGAAGGCGACGGTGTAGAAGAATTAGAAATAACTTTTGTAACGGAAGTAATGAGAACAAATTTCCTTCAGCTAACCATATGGAAATTGTCCGATGTGAAACAATGTTTCCATATAAAGACAGTACTTGAACTGCTTGGTGGATATAGTCACCATTGAAGCCGTTCGAGTTTGTCAACAGATAAAACTATCCTCTCATCTCTTTTAGATCTAGGTCTCCTAGAGTGGTATGTTGAGTGTGTGTGTCTTCACATATTCACTGTAACCAACGTCTTCTTACAGCTTGGTCAGAACAGCAAGTTTACAAGCAATAAGTTTACAAGATCAGTCTGCTTCTCTCAATTCTACAACCTGGCCCTTTAAAAGTCTATTAGTTACGTGAACGTCAATCAAACGCTTCTTAATGGTATCATTAAAGCTAAACAATTTCGCATCGAGCAAAAACAAGCACAGCCACAACTAGAATTAGTCTCAAAGGTCACTGTATATAACAACAAAGATACAGCTATCACAGCGTATGGTGGCATTCTTCAGACACATCATTTGTATAACTTTATATAAAATAACTGTCTTCCAAGTTTTGTGTGAATCAAGCTGTTCCTTTTAGTTAGCGATCGTGAGTTTCTTACCGTAAGATTTATATATATATATATGTGTGTGTATTTGTGTGTGTGCAGGTATGCATGTGTAAATCTAAAAGTTTTAATACTTACATCACTAAAGCGGCTAAAATGTTATTCTTTTTGTTACAATGTAATCTAATATAATGTTGTACTTTTGCGTGTGTGAAATGAACAAACTATAAGGTCTCTCCCTAGAAAATTATACATTTCTTCTGGAAATTTCTTAGGATGAAGCAAACTTTTTTACTCACTGTCTACTCAGAAGTCTATAAGAAAATATGCATCATAAATAAACATGATTCTCTCTGTATATTGATTAGATGAAAACAAATCTTTTTAGTCGTAAATAAGAACCTTTTGTTCCCTTGGTAATTTGGAAATGAAGAAAAGTAAATAGGATAGAAAATTCACTTTATATGTGAACATCGAAAGTTATTTTTAGCACTCCTTTCATTTCCTTTTTTGCTACACAAATATAATGATAATTTTTAATGTTGTAATGGGTTAACAACAAATAAATCACTGTTACTAAATTTTTTTATAATGATATTTAAATTATTTTTTGAGGTAGTTGTTAATGTTAATTAACGTTTTATAATATGTTTAAATTTTTTATTTTCACAATGCACTAATGTATTTAAAACATTTAAAATACATTGATTTAAGAGCATAATCTCGAAATCCAGAGAAAATAAAAAAAATTCTCCCCATGCCATATAGTTATAAATTTTATATATATATATATATATATTGCTTTCTTTCTAATCATTGTATTGAAATTTGTTCCAGTTGGAAACTTAGGAAAAATATTTAAAATATATCAGAATTTATTGGCTTTATTAGAATATAAGTTCTATTAATTTTTAATTTTTCTGCTTTAACACTTTTGATTTCTTCTCATATAGTGAAAATTGGATTTTTGGAACACAGATGAAACAGTGAACACGTTTATTCCAAATTCTTTAAAAATGTAATAATTTCTTTCCTCGTATTAAATATATATATATATTTAATACGAGGAAAG
>BMAW01084934.1:0-12860 GCA_019974015.1 Nephila pilipes | reverse complement strand
TTGTTATTCGGTACCAAAATGATTACTAAGATATCGATAAATTAAAAGAAAATATTAAAGCCGAATTTCAAGCTAATTTGGAAACCATTGTAACGATCTACTAAAACATGCTAAAAAACAAATATTTAAAGTTCAAGAGTAGAATAAGAAGAGGCACAACTTACGAAGGCGAACGCCTCATTGCTATAAATTAGGTGATGTAGTTGCTATAAAAAGTACTCATTAAGTAAAAAGTAATTCGGGCCCTGTCTTAAACTTAAATCGAAATATTTAGGACCATATAGAAAACTACTAAAATTAGGGGTAATGGCACATATGAAGTTTCAAAAGATGGAGAGCATGAGGGACCGAAAAATGTAACAACTTCTGCATAATTTATGAAAAGACAGTGTCTATCGTAAAATATCCCATAATGTATATACTTCATTTTGACTGTGTCTACCGATTATGATTTTTCCCCCATTTATGACTACTTTCCCCCCAAACGTGAATGTTTTATACGTGTTTTAAAGTCATTAGCAAAAAAAGAAGAGAAAAGTGAAGCCGATGACAAGGCAAGACGATGATACTCTGAGGCCGGTGGATGATATTTAATTATTGTGCTTTGTTATGGCTTTTAATTCTTCTCTTTCCAGCATTGTCTTTTTTGGTTGAGACGGGGACGTATCCTTAATTGGAATTAAGACGGTAAGGTCACCTTTTTCCAGGACGGCAGAAGATGTAGAATTTTAATAAACCGCTAATTTTAATTCTATAGAGGGCGCTAGATCAGCATCTGACAAGATTATAATCTAGCGAGTCAGACGGAAGCGAACCAGAGAGACGACGTAGATAATTGTAAACGATGTATAATTGTATGAAATGTTTTGTGTTCGTGTAAATGTTAATGTGAAATGTTGCGAACGTCTTAAGATTTCATTTCGTGGTTATTATACATACAATAATATAGGAATGCCATATATATATATATATATATATATATATATATATATATATATATATTCATTTTGTTATGTAATACAGTTTATTCTAAAGTTTTATTTCGAAAAAATAAGCTGAGTTACTCTCAACAAAATGGTACAAGTATTTCGGTCATTTTATATTTTCAAACTACTTGCATGTTTTAAAGATTAACGAGTTTACAAATTGGGTTGAAAATGCATTTTTTTAAACTTATATAAGTTGCTTGAAAAATTCTTTAAAAAAACACTGGATCACAGATTCGGTTTTCTTTCAAAGCAATTTAATTGCAGATTTATTAGTTTTATTTAATTAAATATAGCAAACTTCTGAAGGCCTGAATTAAGTGAATTCTGTAATAAGACTATTTGTCTGAGAAATGCAGGACATTGAAGGTTTAATAAAAATACGTTAAAAAGTGAAATAAAACATGAAGATTATAGCTTGAACTTATTTCATGTTAGTATCATAAAAATTTAAATGAGAAACGAAAATAAATAAGTAAGTAAAAATAAAAATAAATAAAATAAATAAATGAAAACTTTAAAAATAAATTAAAATAGAAATATAAACAAAAATACGAAACAATATGAATAAATAAATAAGTATTGATGGTTATGAACATCTACAAAATCTTCATTTTGAAATTAGTAGTTTCTATTTAAAACTACACTTTTTCACAATGAAATAAATATTCTTTGTCTTTAGTGTATACTACCATTCCAATTTAATTTTCGAAACGTAACAGATTACTCAGGAAAGTCAAAAAACTTCCAAAATTTATTGCTGCATTAACATTTTGCTTTAAGCTATCGTCGATACGAATCTCATTGACAACAGTGCGTAGTTAATGTTGATTTACAATAATGTCCTCAGATTAAAACCTCCACGTTCGTTCGTTAGGTTGTTACATTTATCAGCGAGCAAAGAGTATGCATTATCCTATTAACTTCGATATATGTATGAATTGCGAAACTGCAGTGACTTTTGTGTATCAGTGTAGATTAGTATCGTAATAGAGGAAATTTGTTGAATATGACAAACGAGATTTGCTATTTAAGGCTGAAGAAAGGAGAGGTACATTGTCGCTTTCATTTTTAGTGTGTTTGAATATCAGAACGAGAATTGAAAAAGGTACAGAAAATAACGAATAATTATTCAAATTTTTGAAAATGATTGCGTAAGTATTTAAAATAGTAACTTAAGTTAATAGCTTTTTACAAGAATTATTTCCTATAAAGCGGATAAGCAATTAATACCCTTTCCAGGTGTTTACCTTATTTAGGCAAGTATGCGAATCATGTGACCCTGAGATACTTCGGAGAACCGTTTCTTTCTCATGGGGTTTACTGTCTTTGGTAAACAAGGGTTACGTGCCTCCGGGATACATAAATAATTCCTAACTAGTTTTATTCCTTCTAATTGATAATGAGACTTTTATTTTGTTCCATTTATTCTGACCTCTAGATAACAGATACACATCGCCAAATATAACTCTTGCTCCTTAAACCTCAACATCCCTCACTCACTAATATACCATTAATCACTCTCATAGAAAAAAAGCCTGATATAACAATATAACCAGAGGTTTTGAAATTTATTTTAATCCACAAAAGTACTTGGAAAATATTTTTTACTGTCCTTTCATCACAAACATTTTTTTGTCATTTCTTTGAATATACCATCTTTTAAACTGATTATCATACCTAGGTTATTTAACTGCTGGATTTTATATTTTTAATCCCAGAATATCTGTTAATAATCTATAAATTTTGTATCCTATTATGTATCAGAAAATTTGTTTTACAAAACTTCTTACGGAAAATCAACAATTATTGTTTGAAAACGTTTCAAGTAATCTTTTATCTTTTCCTTTTCTTCATTTCATTTTACAGTGATAATTTTCCTTAATTTTATAGCAATTATTTGAGAAAAATTCATTAAATCAATTAAAGAGCATATATTACGGTTAGAGTGAATGCATTCATTGATCAAACTCCATTTCTCACCCATTTTTTCCTTAATTTCATAAACCGTGTTGTTTAATCTAGTCTAACCATATAGCCTAACCATACCTAGGTTAAACTAGTTCACATTATTTTCGATCTTCTTTTGTAATTGCTTTACTCTTAGTAAAAGGAGAGCTAATTTTATCTGTAAAATTTATTTCTTGTCACATTGGTACAAGAGCAAAGAAATTATTTGCTTTTGATCACAAAAAATTATACATATCGTTACAAACCTGAGAGGATGCTTCCATGAATTGAAGCACTTGTAAAACAAAAGAGAGAGATTTACAGATATTTCTTAGAATAATCAAGCAAAGCTTACGCAATGACCTCTAATTTGGCGATGGATTTTGTGACAATTTTGGGGACGATGAAAAGCTTAGTTACTTCGGTGACGAAATGAAGGTTCTCCAAAAATTCTGGAATATTGCCGATGTCTCAATTAGGGAGAGAGTTATTGAATTTTCCTGAATTTTACCTGTTATGTTCACACTTGGATAGAAAACCTATAATAATAAGAATGGAGAGGTGTGTGTAGCCTGAGCGATTCTATAGAGAAGCGGCCTGTATTTGTCTGTCCCGCCTAGCCTGTTGGGGTCGGTGCAAAGTATCACTTCAGGAATTTCTTTGTAGTGCGAATCAGTAACCAGGTGAACTAAAATTTAGTGTAAGTGCTGTGACTGTTCTTACAAGTGCTGTTTTGAGTCCATTTGTGTTAGTGATCTGCGCAAATGCTGTATTTGTTCCCAGCTGTGTTTCCAAGTTCTGTTACCCGTGGTT
Source organism: Nephila pilipes (assembly GCA_019974015.1). Taxonomy (NCBI): domain Eukaryota; kingdom Metazoa; phylum Arthropoda; class Arachnida; order Araneae; family Nephilidae; genus Nephila; species Nephila pilipes. Next base: position 9,111 of record BMAW01084934.1, on the reverse strand, counting down.
CGTCATTTCCTGAATATTTGTGAATAAAGCGACATTTGCCATTATCCTCATTGATGGACTCTGATTTCCTCGTTACACCTACAAGCTAATGTATTATTTTTTCTTTGATTCACAAATAAGTGAATTATTTTATTTTGTACATCAAACTAAATTATTTACGATTCGTCAGTTTTTCAGGATTCACCATATCGATTTTGAAAAATTCATAATTTATTCTGTTTCAATGAAATTTACAGCATTTTTATATTAATATTGCAATAACGGACTTTTTATTGATTGACGCTTTATTTTTTTTCTTTAACGATTTGGATAGTTCTTTCACGAATTCTGTTTGAATTAATTTTGAAGTACTAAATTTAATCAATGAAAATTGATGGATGTTCCTGAATATATGAAATAAAATATTTTGAAGAAATTTTAAGAGCAATTTTGAACAGGAGTGACATATTATTATTAGTAATCATTTTAATGGGTAAATTAACCCATCCCTTATTTTCACTACGCAGAGAGTTTGATAATAACAGGTTAATGTTTAAATATCCTTATTTTATTTTTACCGAAATGTTTAATACAATACCTGATAAGGAAGTTGTTTTTCCAGAAAGAATGATTTGAAGAACATCAATTAAGAAATAATTATCTTAACACTTATTGGTAAAAATATAGACTTATGTGCGTGTCATCAAAAGTAGAATTATTTAAAGAGGAATGAGAAATACATCAGTGAATCCGTCACAGCACTGATGCTTAAGTTCTTTTATAATGGCGAGGAGTATTGTAGATTATCGTGTTTTGATAATAGTAAACAATGATTTTTCCTCCCAGAATTAGAAAAGCAATCAACTAAGATTTATTTCAGTATTACATATTTTTAATTGATAAAATATTAAGCCACAATAAGACCAGAGAAAAATTGTTGTAGAAGTTTTTCGAAAGGAGACATACGAGTATTACAAGAATTTAACGGTACGGTGAAATCCACACCAAAAAAATTTATGTCAAAAATATTTTTATTTAATTAACTATAACATGAATGAGGTTTAAATAGTCATACAATCCCAATTCAGAATGGTAATGTAAACTTTTAGCTTAAAATGTGAATCTAATGGTAATTTTTATTTGTGGGTTACAAAAACAGAAGCCGAAAACTAAGTCAAGTCACAACTAAATTGATTAAAGAGCAAATAAATAAATTAAAACTCAGACTCAACATGTCTTAAGTTAAATCATCTTCCGGTGCTATAACAGAAAGGACCGCTATATCATCTCCGCACGTCATTCTTATCCTCCCATCAACTTATCTCTCTTATTTTCTCTTATTCTCTGGTCTTGACTGTATCTATGAAGAGTATTATATACAAAATTAAACGATACTGCTCACTTCAATTCTTAACATATTTACATCATCCAAACTTGAGAAAGGAAGATAGTGACTCTGAAATAATTACAATAGCTGTTATTGAATAAAATCCTGTTAAATAAAACAATAAAAATGATAGTGCAGGTCTCATGACTTATGTCTGAGAAATGAGGTTAGATAAGCAAATATTTAAAATTCTAAGTAATCATTTTATTCCACATTTCATGCCGATACTCACATATTAAAATTTGTGAAGGAATGGGATCATTTACACATTATTTTAAGCGAACAAAAGATTTTCCAATCATCTGAGAAATGAAATAAATATCAATTTCCTCAAAAGATGTCACAAGGCATTCTAAAGTAAGACTTTTTTTGGCAACTAACTCTGCCTGCCCTTCTCAATTTCCGATATCTCTGAATAGGAGACAGGAACACGTAGATCGTTCTTCAACGGATCTGTACTGAACACAAAGTACTGGGGCATTTCTTTCTCACGGCTGCCTGAAATGGATCTGAAAAGATTTGACATTTATATTGAAGAAGTAGCATGCTATATAAATCAAACTGTCACGGGTGAAAATTTCAAGATTTGAAAAATTCTGTAACTGAAGAAGCAAAATTTCAAACATTTTTAAATATTGTGCCTACAATTTTTAAATGCATGCAATTACTTAAAATTTATTTTATATATTTCCTCTCAGAAGTAACTTAATTTTTCAATAAAGATGAAAAAAAAAATACTTTTAATTTCTTACATTGAAGTAATAATACATAATGAAAGAATACTTTTGGTTTTTTTAAATTTAAGAACACTTTTACTTACTTTTAAATCATCGATATATTTGTTTAAGAAACCAATTAATTTTATGACCTTTTTGGATTACTTTTGGAAGGTAACCATACAAATATGAAAAATATACACAAAAAAAATATAAGTTCCAATTTTAGAAAGCTTGAAATCTCTTCACTTTATATTTTATTTTATATAAATATATTTAAATACTGAATATAAATAAAAAAATTATAATACTTAGGAGATAAATAAAAGTATCAGCTATAAAAATAAATTAAGTAATTCATTAAAGGTAACAGTAATCCGTTTCTATATATTTAGGAGGACTAGTGTACTTTAATTCAGGATAGGACAATGATTAATACCTCTCGGAAATAATTGAACTGATAAGAGATATTTGAGACATTAACTATAATATATGAACACCATTTAAGTCCCAACGATTAACCTAATCGGGACTTAACGAAATGAATAAAGATTGTCCTAAAGCCTATATGACTCGAGCTTTAATGCTTGTCTTGAGAATGCATCAAAACTTTTTTTTTTTCTTTTTTAACTTATTTTAGACCTCCCTTGACAGTGACCATTGTTTTGACAATAGTCTGCAGAAAAGAAAACAGTTCTTTTCTTTAATTAAGTTAGCTGATGAATCCAGAATATTTGTAGAATCTCACCTATTTCGATTTTTCTAGGTATCAAAGCAAGCAACACTTCTTAACAGAAACCTCAATTGGATTCTTACTTCAATCTGCATCAGAAATCACTAAAATAAGCCTCGTTTTCTTTTACCCTGTTTGTGTGCTTCTTCTCCGGTTGTAACCTTTTTTCTTGCTCAAAATGTATTTCTACGTGTATTTGATGTTTCGGCTGAGAATCAATCTTTTGTGTGAATTCATGTTAACGGACAAATGTCATTTGCTCAATCTCATATTTCAAACACGCACATTTTTGTGACCATTTCGTAACCTATTACAGGAAATGTTTTTTAATCCATTAGTTTTGAATATAGATACCATTCTGAACTCATGAAGACGATATAAATATCCGACATTCGCCTTATTCTACCAAGTACACAACTGAATATAGACATTGAACATTCATGTAATTAAGAGTAATTGTATTGATAAAAACATAAACAAAAGAATTAATACAGTGTAATGATATTTAAAAGAGATGGTAACATGCCTGCGCTTATTGGCTAAATTAGCACTCAAAAAGCACTTGTTAGATTTCTAGAACATTTTTTTTACAGTACACGGTATGTGTACAGTTAAAATGTTGTACAAACGTGATATGTAGCCTGCTAAGAAAACAAGAAACAATATACCGGAAATGAGACTGATAGTTGCGATATACACTTAGAGAAATTGACAGCACATATATCTTAAAACCTCGCTCTGAAAACCAGAAACTACATGAAAGTAATTGTGATGCTATCGGCTTGATGCTTACTGTATTATAAGGATGAGCGAAACCATCAATTTCTGCACTACGTAGTGCTTTATACAAAGTAGAAATGTATTGCTTTATGTTGCATAAAATGTGATTCTCTTAGAAACGGATTTATCAGAGTTTGAAATACCAATTTAATTTGAAGAAAATGTTAAATGTAAAATTAAATTGCAGTGAAAATAATACATTCATATTTAATATCGAGATACACAGAGCGCATTTCTCGATTACGCATGTTTTATATTAAGAAGTGTTCATTTCTCTAAAAATATTAAAGGTTTACTTTTTTTTTTTTTATCATTTTTAAGAAATTTTCATTTATATGATTCGCTTACTAACATATTTTTATTTATTTTTCATTTCAAATATTTTAGTAATCTGCTGAAAATTATTTGAACCTCATTGCACATTCTTAAGAGTAAAATAATAATAGTATTTCAGTTTTTTAAAAATATTTATTAAACTTAATTCATTACAAATTTCTTACATAAATTGTTTTAAAAAATACTAAAAAAATTTGTTTGTGTATTTGAAAAAATTTAATCTTGTATACCAAACATTCTTCTTCGCCTAGCTCCATCTGATTACAGTGAGCTAAATAAATAATGTTTGTCTTTAAAATATATTTAGAGTAATTTTTCAATTTTTTACTTAGAAGAGTTTTAACATTTTTTTGTCTCATGGTTAGTTAATTTGTTATTTGTGAGCGTTGTACGGAGTTTGGTTTTCTTAGACAATAAATTGTTACGACATCCTAAAGTTAATTATGTTAAGTTACTGTGCTTAAAAGTTATCAAACTAAGTCTATTTCCCCCTGAAAGCACAATAAACAGTTAATTTCAATTTTTATCTCTTGTTTTTTTTATGTTAGAAATTTTTCTTTAAGTTTTAATATTTAAATTTTCAACCTCTTAATTTGGTTTACATGATTACCCTTTTTGGCTAGAACATTTTGTATTAAAAAAGGAAGAAAAAGGAGAAAACTTTTCCATTATTACAAAATACGAAATTTAGTTTATTGGAACATTAAAAATGTACATGTAAGAAATTATAGCTTAAAAATGAAGCAAAGTTGTGGTAGATGGACGTTTAAAATTCAGAATTTGGTTTACATGATTAAAAATTTTTGTTTATATACTGCTGTTTGTAGAAAATGCAACACCATGAAAGAATCATCAGAATCAAATGAAATTTAATGCAGAAACGACTTGTACTGATACAAATAAATGATGAAATTTTCAAAACAAAAGAAACAAATTAAGCGTCCGAAATCAGTATTTGGTGCAGCCACCATGCGCTGCAATAAGTGCTGCTATACGACGTGGCATGGAGTCAAACAGATGTTGAATATCTGCTTGAGGAAGAGAATTCCATATCGCTTGTATGCGCAACCAAAGTTCGTCTTTGGAAACTGCAGGACGCGGATCACGAGCGAGACGCCGACCAACCATATCCCACACGTGCTCAATAGGCGACATATCCGGTGAATAAGCAGGCCAAGGAAGAAGTTGAATGCATTGTGCTGAACAGAAGTCTCGAACAGTCCGCGCAACATGTGGGCGTGCATTATCCTGCTGAAAGATAGCTCCAGGGATGCCTTGAAGGAAAGGAACGACTTTGGGCTGTAGCACTTCACGGACGTACCTGTTGCTATTGAGATTACCCTCAATTCGTATCAAATTGGATCGTCCATGATACGAAATCGCACCCCAGACCATAACTCCGGGTGTTCGACCACTATGTCGTTCAATAATACACTCAGGAAGGCAGCGTTGACCGGCATAACGTCTAACACGAACACGGCCATCATGGGTCCACAAATTGAAGCGTGATTCATCTGAAAAGACAACTTGGTGCCAATCAGCTCGCCTGTCTCTGTGCTCAAGAGCCCACTGCCGACGCAGCCGTCGATGATTCGCCGTGAGGGGAATCCTGTATAAAGGCACCCTTGCACGCAATCCACGGCGCAGCAGACGACGACGAATTGACGAAGCCGACAATTGTACACCTGTAGCAGTAGACCAACGTGCTGCCAGCTGCCTGGAGGAAGCTGTGCGATCATTCACCGCCATGCGGAGCAGGTGTCGATCATCGCGCTCTGACGTCACCTTCTGTCGTCCAGTGCCTGTTTTTCGAGTTGTTCGGTGCTCGTCGGTCCACTGCTTCCAAACTCGCATCACTGTGGAACTGTTCCGCTGCATACGAGCTGCTATTGCGCGATAGGAAAATCCTCCTTCTCGAAGGCCGATTATCCTCCCTCGTACAAACTCCGTAAGTTGCTTGAATTTCTTATTCTTCCGTCGTGGAGGCATACTCAGGTCTCACTAAACGTTTGCCACTAACAAATAATCATAGACTTTTTTCAACGTCCCGCTACAGCACTTTATTTATACGCTTTCAGCATCAATTCAGAGGGCGCTGCGCGCGCCGCGCACGCGCGATGGCTCTGAAACTTTATTAATTTGCATAATATCCTATAATTGACATTTGCTGCGAATTTCATTTGATTCTGATGATTCCTTCATGGTGTTGCATTTTCTACAAACAGCAGTTTACATTTCTCACAAAATTACATAAAAAAGTAGAGAATATTTTCTTTTTGCAAAATAAAAAGCTTAGATTATAGGAACACGAAAAAAATATAAATAGATATTTATAGCTTTTAAAAATAATGCATAATATAGATAGATGTGCATTTATGAAAATACTCTCTGATTTATTAAAATTATTGCAAAATTTACCCTAAATATAAATCAAGATAATGTAAAATATATAACACAATTTCTTAGTTTAAGGACTGCATAATATATAAAAGTATATAATTGTTAGCATTTTGGAATATTCCTTATTTTAATATTTCAATTCTTTTGGTGATTATATGCACTTTTTTTTTTTTACGAAAATTCAGTTTGTAGATGAAAACTTGTGAAGTCAGATGTGAATTTCTTTCCTATAAGAGAAACCTTGTATTGAATGAATTAATTTCATTAGAATTAATTATATTTTTTTCTAAATACACTTTAAAATATTCTACTAGCAGGTAAATTTCTGAAGAAAATATAATTAAAGGTACTAAAAAGGAATAAAATTATTTTTTTCATTATATTATAAGGAAATACCCTTTTAGCTTATTATATTATAAAGAAAAAACCCTTTTAATCTGAAAATTATTCATAAAATTTATATATTGAGTCATAGGAATAATTGTATTAAATTGTTTTTATTGCTATTTGATCTAGAATTTTTGAATTAGGGAGCATTCTGTTCAGCGAGCATAAGATGTTACTAAAGAGATGTTGTTACACTTTTTTTTTTGTGTAAATGTAAGTCTTTAAAATGGTATGAACAATCATTTCGGATAAATTGATTATTAAATTATTTCCAATTTTGCTCGGATATCTTTTTAGAACATCTTAACCTTATTTTTGTGTTAAAATATATTACTCCTAAGTTATAATCAAGGATTGGAGAATAGTTGATCGTGAGATAGAAACTATTATCTCCATAAATGTTGTATTGATAAATTTAGATAACAGCACTCTAAATTTTATCAACCCCCCTTGTAACCGGGTCTAATGCACGTTAAATTTGTCGAGACTCAAAGTCTTCCTCTTGTCACATGTGTGGAAGTTTTTAGAGGCAGGTGCCAGCTCAGGTATTTTTCGAGGTTCAAAATTACAAGGTCCGTCGCCAATAGACCTTGTGTTGCTTGTAGCTCAATGTTAATAAAACCAATCCATCATTCAATCTTAATTTAATTTCTACTCTAACTTCGGTGAATGCACAAAAAACGATACTTTCAGAATGGTATTGCCTTTGGCTACAGTAATGACTTATTTAAAAAGCTGAATGTTGCCATAAATATAATTTAACACAATTAGTTAACGCCTCCTAGTTCATAAGAGGTAAAATTATACATAGAGCTTCACAATTTGAACCACCATCGTCGTATACTGAAAGGTAATTTCATTAATTTTTTTTAATGCTCCCTCAAATTTCCAAACTTGGGATAAAACCGATTTACGACCCGAGTTAATTAAATATAACTAAAAGACCTCGAAGTTTTTTAAACGTACTTTAAAAATTTCTTCCAAGTAAAAAGGTTCAAGATGTCTTAGTAATCACTTGGGAATTTTTTATGTATAAATTTAATTTAGATAAGCTTAATTTTAAATTAATTTTTTTAAGCTTAATTTTAAATGAATTAAGTAACTTATTTTCTTAAGACTAGAATCACTAATATTCTCCTTGTCTCCAAATCATAATGAACAACAAACTCTGTGATTTTCATTTCGAGTGATCTTATATGACAAAAACGTAACTTTAATAAATTTTACTTCATATTCGAAAACGTGATCGTAGTAGCTTAGACATGGACACGTACACACTGCAGGTGTTGTTTCCGTCAAATCATTGGATCGAACCCTGATGCAACTGAACATGAGAATCATGCATATTTAATCTGTAGAAGCTCAAAGTCCTCTCATTAGCATGCTGAGGAGGTTTGGAACGAAAAATGCTAAGGTATCATCCAAGTCATTTAATCGAGGCTCAAAATTATGAGGTATGTCACTGGTAATTCTCGTGTTTTTTTAAGTTTGACGTAAATAAACAATGACACACACACTCACAGTTTAAAAGTAACTTACGACTTCCCCATTGCGTTACATTTAATCTTTATATTTACCCTTGCTCGCATCTCTTTAAAAAATTTAATAGATCTTTCGTAACTCAGCTTTTTTCATGCTAACTTCTGCATAAGCATATTCAACCAATCAGAACATTTCTAGCTACACCATCTTCCACATAATTTTCCGCTTAAATAAAACTAGATTTTACGTATAAAAAAGGGATTTTCACCTTCCCTGGGATAACTACAATTTATGTACTTGAGTGACGTCGGTGTGGCGTAGACTTTTCTTATGGGCGAGCTACGCTCTCTGGTTCAAAGAATATGGCTCTAATAATAATTTCAAACAATATTATTTTTACATTCATCAATTAAGAAACTTACCAAATGTGTTTAAATTAAATTTTGTAGATATGATGGGCAGGTATTTCCTATATTTTAGGGAAGATACTTGGTAAACTGAACTTCTAACTCATTTAAGCTTCTAGCATAAAATCTTTCGAGAATTCTACCAAATATTCTATTCACTCTAAGTTCTTAGGGTATTTCATAAAAAAGAAGTTTTTACCATTTTATGTTCAAAAATCAATTAATTCATGTAAGGAAAAAGAATAATCCTTCCTTATAATTTCAATTTTATACATCAATATTATATAGCAGTAATAATGACGGAATAAGTTTTAATAAAATAAAGTAACATGTGTCAAGTCTTTCGGAACATATAAAATTACATATGTTCATACTTTGGCAAAATAAATACAGCGATAGCTTTGTGGTGCTTTACATTTGTACCTTTGTGTAGCGATATCTTTGTGGTCATGGTCAGCATTGTTTTTGTCGAGTTAGGGTTCCAGTTCTAATACCAAAGACCCG
>BMAW01084927.1:0-10881 GCA_019974015.1 Nephila pilipes | reverse complement strand
TTTTTCTGCTTATGTTAACTATCATAAAGCCATAAAAGACAGGAGTTCATCTGGATGGCCAAGTTGGGGAAGTGCTCGAAAGGCAGCGTTGAATCGGGTTGAGTGGTGTGCAGCTGTTGCGGCTTCATGCATCAGTTCCGTGTGATGAGAATGTATGATGATGTATGATCTTCTGTATGAGAATGTATGATCTTTAACTATATCTAAAACGGATCGAAGTACTTTTTCATGCCTATGTTTATACTTTTTAACTATTTTTTTCAAACAAACAGTTAAAAAGTAGAGAATTCATATTTCGTTCGTGAGAAATGGAGGTTTTTTTAACAAAAGTTCTATTTTTCAATTGTTCAACAGTTCTATTTTTCAAATTGTTCTTTGACTAAACCACACATATTTATATAAGAAAAAAAAAATTCTTTCAATTTATGTGTCCTTGTCTTGAAAGAATTGCGCATGCCTTTAAAAAAAATTTAAAAAATTGGAAAACAAACTTTCAAAGTTAAGTCCTTTTTCGTACCTGCTGCATGGTTCTCACTTATACCCTTTTTAAGTTTTCTTATTTCCAGTCCTTCGATGACGTCACGGTGCTGTTTGGCGAAATCGTGGAGTTCTCGGAGCTGTGCGCCCGCCTGACGGCTATGGAAGCGGTCACTTGCATCAACGGTGTCTTCTCCCTTTTCGATAAAGTCACTGATTCCTACAACGTCTTCAAAGTAAGAGTTTCTTCTAATTCAAACTAATATTATCAGTCACCCAAAAAGCTATTGTTTTAGTTCCCCAAAAAATGCCGTAGCTGACCAATTTTCAAAAATTTATTTTGTTTTTGCGTACATTTTTGATGTCTGCTTTCACCGGAAACGAACTTAATTTTCAAAAATACGTCATAATAAATTTCTCCAGATTTTTTTTTATTGAATTGAAATAAAATATATGTAAAATATATCTGATGTCTGCTTTCACCACTAATGAAATTAATTTTCAAAAATATGTCATAATAAATATCCTCCAATTTTTTTATTGGATTCAAATGAAAAAAATATAAAAATCAAGTAGTTTATTTACTTATCGATTTGTGTATTACCTTAAAGCATATGTCAATAGGATTCAAGATATGACTGAAAATGAATAACGTTATTCAGAATTTTAAGATATCTTTGTGACACATCCATTTTTTTTAGCCAGCCGAGGGGCTATTGCTTTAGTTGGATCACTTTTGGCAAACAAGATCACTTTTCAATTTTTTATCGTTTTCTTCAATTTTATAATTACATTTAGCTTAAATATATTCAATTTAATAATATACCCCTTGCTTTAGTTTTAGTTACATGTAGCTGATATAATATTCAAAATAATAATGTATCGTTTCCTTTAATTTTAGTATCGGAAATGTTCACAATTGTCCATTTCTCAAAATTTCATCATTTACTTTAATTCTTATATTTAATTGAGTAATTTAATAATTATTATATAAAAAAAAAGCGCACCTTAGGTGGCTAAATCTGTTCTTTGGAAAACTTTGCATGGAACTTTTTCCTTTTTTTTTAATTTTTTTTTTACTGATTTCCATAACTATTTTAATATTTATTCTCAATGACGATCAAGTAATTGTATTTTAACCTCGTCAAGCCCAGCCACATCTATAAAAGTGATGTTAAGGAGCCAAGCGTACAAAGTAAAATCTTATATTTTAAATATAATTAAATAAATACATTGCTTGAAAAAATAAACAAAACTTTTCTTAACAAGAATGCGAAAAATGAAGACGCATTTCTTTGCATTTGATAATTTCATCATTCTATAAAGTTATCAAATGCAAAGAAAAAGAACTTGAGATTTACTAGGTTTTGCTATTAAATAACGAGATGACGCAGTAAAACATTTTATTTTGAACCCATACATATTTACTTATTATTCATTACTTACTATACATATTTACTTATGTCAATTCATTACACCATTGTTTGAAAGCCTGGCTATATACTTCGAATAAATGACTTCAAAAAATTAGATAGTCACATGTATACATTTCAGATTTCTTCTTAAAGAAAAGGGTGCGCGTTATTCTGGGAATATACATAAAATTTTAAAAAAATGTAGTTTGAAATTATAGATACACATTATCCGTTAGATGGTATTAGCCCATATCTCAAACTAAAATACTTAATGTGCGTTATTTCCTAGAATATACGGTAATATAATATTAGTATAACATAATACATACTATTAACAAAATATAATATATAATATAAATATAATGTTAATATAATAAAATATTAAATGCTATAATTTTTATATTATATAATATATAATATTAACATAATGAAATATTACCTGCTATAATATTTAAAATAATTTAATATATCATACTAATATAATATACAATATTAATATAGTTTATTGTAATAATAATGTAAATATATGTGAGTGTATTTTTTCTGTAAGTGTGTTTGTGTAGACAAAAATCAAATTATTATTTATTTATTTACTTTAATCAATGTACACATGCATTTAAGTTAAATTACAAATTTATTTATGAATTTAATATGAGTAATATGTTTGAATGTGTTCATTAATATCGATTTGATGCCCTTTGTCAAGGCAATTCAAAAAACTGATTCTAACTTATTTCTGTATTTGGTTTTGATTATTGCTCTCACAGAACAAATTACTTTACCTAGGTATGTAGAAGCAAACAATAAGACTACGTTCCTTATTGTGCTTTCTATTTGCTGGATATTCTGTTTTCAATCCCGTCCTTCTACTAAGAGATTTTTCTTTAAATTTGGATTGTAACGTTGTTTCGTTTCGCGTGTCAATTAACTGTTTTGGGGTTGCTATCGACACCCATGAAACCATACATAGCGCTCTGTGACAGAATCTCGCGCTCCCATGATACGTGATCATACACTAGCAAGTGAGTCTACTTCTTTGGCATTCCCGTAAGTACCGCTTTGCATACCAACTGGGGTACACGTGCCACACTGTGGAGACCACTGCTCAGGCTCGGTTCTGGGAAGTCAAGCACTTGCGTGCAGAATTTTTTGCCCTAAATAGTTTTAAAATACAAGAAAATATATGTGTACGAAAACTTATTGATTTATGTTAGGCAAGCTAAACTAAGAGTATTTGAAATACAACAAAACAAACAATAAAAACAAAAACAGTAACCTTCAAAGAAAATATATATGTAATGATATGTTTGGCTGTCGTGTTTGCTACATTAGACAAAAAGTCATCAAATAATGTGTTTGTCTTTGCACAGGTAACTTCCATTTGAAAAATATCGTCCGAATTTCACACCCCTAAATTTTGCTACTTACTTGTATCACATTCGCTGCATATCCGCCAGAGTTGCCCCTGCCCGACATGATACAATACACACATAGAAGTTTAATTACCGCAATCTACACCTCAAGTTCGCATTCGTCAATGGGCACCTTAGTAATTAATCTAAAATAAGAATGAGACTGAAAGACATAGACATGATGCTCATCAACTAAATATTGTTAAATAATTTTCCAAAATAATAATTTTAATCTTAATATTTGCTACTCTAAGTTACAAAAATTAATCTTACAGCTACAACCTAATTAAAAAAAAAGAAGGTGGAAAGTGAAAATAATAGTATATTCTAAGACTTTGTAATTTTGAGGAAGAAAGTTTTTCATTACAGAACTTATTCTATATTTTTTGTATAAATGGTAATAAATGGTTATTACATTTTTTCCCCCCATAATGTAATATGTTATTCTTTTAAACATTCCTTCGCTTAAAAATACTCTAATCTGCTAGAAAATCCAGTTTCCAAACAACAGATGGCGCCACGACACTTTTCAGAATTTATAATGTAATTGTTATATGTATCATTTCCAAAAAGAAAAATATCTTTTAGGTATGAAAAGTGAAATGAAATCAAATAGAGTTACCAAGACTTTGCTCATAAATTTCTATTTTCTGTTTCTTGGAAGTAGATGAGTCCCCTCTTCAGCTACAAATTTTCCAAAATGTCGGAAAAGCTTAAAAATTTAATGATTATTTTTCAGCATCAGTCCATCAATGTAGAGAAAAAATTAAATTGGTAGTTACTATTTTTTCTTTATAATGTAATTACCTACACCATATATATATACTCTGATTGATTTAAATAAATGAAGAAAAATTATTTTAGCATAAAAATTAATATTGTTACAATTTCTGCTTTGAATAAGAAATTTTTTAAAGATTACAAAAAGTAATATCTAGTTATTGGTCATTCTCAAGACTATATTTTCTCTGCTGCGACGCAAATGATAGAAACTTATTTTTAGGTTGAGACTGTGGGACAGGTATACATGTTGGTAAGCGGTGCTCCGGAGAGAAGGCCTGACCACGCCCAGAATGTGGCCAGAGCAGCGCTAGAAATGGTGGACCAAGTCGGCAAGATGACTACATCCGATGGAGAGAAGGTCTTAGTCAGAATAGGTAGGAGATGCTTTTTTTCGTTTAAAGTTTTACTAATCATGTCACTTACCATCAATTTAGCGCTTTTTGGGTGCATTTTCGAGATTATATCTGACGGTAACAAACACATGCATGAACACGCTATTCAGGTGATGGATTACATGTAGTTTTACATTTAATCATTACTTCACTCATTAATGATTTTTATCACAATAAATCAGAAAGAGAGACTGTAGACCAGTTGATTAGAAAAAATTGGTTAATTTATTCCAAAAAAAATGGGGGAATGGGTGGCAACAAGGGAGAAAGTAAAAATTCATATTTTTTAAAGTGTTACTTCTTGCAAGACTGGGTTATGGGAGGGATGAAATGTTAAAAACTATGGGAATAGTCTTAAAATTGAAGTCAGAGATTAATTTGAAAACAGGAGTACTTCCTTTGTAGCAATTGTTGACTGATTATATTTATGAATAAAACAATACCTGCGATAGAAAAGATAGTCATTCTGTTATCGATTTAAGAAGTTACTAATGAGTTGATGACTTTTCGTGGTGATGCTCCTTAATTGTTTGCTTATTAACGTCGCACTCTGAAGCAACACGGGGGCTATTGGCGATGGACCTCACAATTTTGAATCTCTGTCAAGTGACAATCACGACACCTCAGTACTCCTCAGTGTTCCTTCTCCGAACTTCCAAACCGTTCCAGTTGGAGAACTTGGAGCTTTGATAGAGTTTAGGTACATCAGCCCCACTACACGGCGGAGGTTTTGTTGCATCATCACTAGAATCCACGACACGACGGAAAAAACGTCAACCGCGAGCCATTACCATTAAGCTACCATTGCCTTCGTGGTGGTACGGATAATTCATAAATTCAATCAATTTGCAACAAAGAGATTTTCGGTTCATTATAACAGGGCAAGGAAAGAATCTATGGAATCTCTTACAAGTGGTCTTCTAATGAATTTCTATAATTTTTCATGACTTTTGCATTATACTTAATATATTTCCTTAATTATCATCATAATTAAATTTTATAAATGATATTACTGTGGGTAAAGTAATATTTCATCTACTAAATATTAATTCACATTCAGTTATCTATAACTAGCAAGTTAGTCATGGATAATAAGTTATAAAATATATCTTTAAAAAGTTTTATATTTACTTTTAAATATAGTTATTATACTTTTTAACATTCATTGTAATCACAATTAATTTCAAATAAAACTATGTTTGTTATTTGTTTCGGTCGATTTGGTTTATTTAAATTATTTATTTATTTATTTTTTATTATTATTATATTTCTTATTCAACGCATACTTTTCATAGATATTTATTAAAAATCAAAGGCCCACTAGAAATTCACAGCACTTTTAACAAGTGCATTAAATATCTATGGTAAATATGTAAAATTGTATTATATGAAGGGCAAAAGAAGAAAGAAGAAATCCATTTATCTTTAATGAATAAGCCATAACAATTTTAAGCTTTGTTATTAGTAATAAAATTTTATAATGAACTGTTACAAACGAATTTTTCCTGATATTGTTCATTCATAATTTCTTTTGCATAATGTTTAATGTTTCTTTAAGGCATGCATTCGGGTCCTGTAGCTGCTGGCGTGGTGGGACTCAAAATGCCCAGGTACTGTCTCTTTGGAGACACAGTCAATACAGCAGCTAGAATGCAGTCTCACGGACAGGTACATTTTACATTCTAATAGTACTTAGAATAATTGATATTTTCCCTTAATTTCATCATTGGGAGAGAAAACATTTGTCATTGGTCTCGAAAATAGAGCTTAACTCCTTTCGACTTTAACAAGTAGTGACGACATACTTAAACTCACTTAACTTTTAAATCTTAACTTAAATTTAACTCTTAACTCAAATTTAATACTTAACTTAACTATTAGTTTAAACTGAACTCTTAGCTTGACTTAAGCTTTCGGTTAGTCTTAAGGAATAAAAAATACAATGCTACACAGGGATATACCATTGATGACGTATCATATATACAAATAAGGTACAACATGTACCAACGGAGGCAAAGATATTAAAAGTCATTACTAATATTTTGTACTGCTATCAAGGTAAACAAAGATTATTAACCGACTTCACTCATATACGAATCTAACATCACCTTGTAGTGATCCTCCTGGCTTCTAGTAATAAACAAATCCAAACTTTGAAGTGCGTGTAACATTGATTTATATATTATACGTTAAAACGGGATATATTTAATCCCTTAAAGTACATCTATAGAGATCTTATTCCAGCGCTTTTGGGGCGAGATTCTCATCTCCCCCGCTACGCAGGAGTTGACTACCTCGCATGGCCTCATTATTACGTACTAAGCCAACTTTTAACTTGACCATCCAACGCAGTTGTGTATAGGTAGTTACTAGAAATCATTTTATAGTGTTATATGTGTGCAATATTAATATTTGTATTATTATTCCCGCTATCGTTCGGTGCAACGAATTCCTATTATTGCAGAAATAAGAACAAGGTGTAGCTTCACTCAGTTCATTCCAAATTAAGAAAGCAATCTGCTTAAGAACAAAAACTTTGTATCAATACTAAGAAAATAAAGCTCATCAGAAAGCTCTACCTGTATATAGCAACCAATCAAAAATATTTCTGTAATAAAATAATAAATAAATATCCCACAAATACAATGAATGAAGTACCTGAACAACTTTAGCTTTTTCTCAAATTTAATTTGCCTATTACTATACGCAAATCCAGAAAATCTTCGCACGGATTTTGTTTTTTATTATAGATTTCATAAAAATGCATGCCTTTATAAATTAAAAGGGACTTGATATTTAACATACCTAGGCTCCTTTTGAAAAGTGATCTTATTCTCATAGGAAAAATATTTTTTTGAACTTTTTGTAGGTAATAATTAGGTAGGTAATTACTTAGGAAAATTACTGATTTATGCTTTCTGGAATATTATGGAAAGAATTGTTTTTAGTGTTTCTTCTGTACAATATGATAAGATAGTACGAAAAGGTTAATTTTCATCGAAAAATAAATTATATCTCTCAAATCTTATACATCAATTATACAATAATGAAAAGAAAAACTTTCTTTAATTTCATTTTGTTCTATTAACTTATAGTATTATGCTCAATCGATAGATGGCAGCACCACATTTTTAAATAAAAGTATGATTAATTGTCTTGCACACAAAAAAATAAATCTCTTTCCTCCCTTTCTGATACAAATATCTCCCCTTTTCAAGTTGTTGATCCAGTTAGTGCCATTAACCAAAAAATCTTGTTTTCAAGAAGTTTTTTTTTTCAAGTAGTAAAAAGTAAATCGTGTATCTCACAGATACGAGGCGACGAGTGATACACCTAGTCATGCAGAGTGCGATTTCAAAAAAAGAATTTTTTTTTTTCCAATTTTTAAAATGTTTTACATTCACAAATATAAATAAAAAACATGTAAACTTTTCTTTTTTTTTTTCATGAAAAAAAACTAAATAAGATGTTTGAATGTTTTACATCAATTTTCCCAGATTCAATGCGCTATTTTATTTATTTTTTTTTTTTTTTCAGCCCGGTAAAGTCCATATAAGTGAATCTTCTCAAAAACATCTACAGAAAGATGATTTTATTACAGAACCTAGAGGGTCAATGAAAATTAAGGTACGTATAAATTTTAAAATATTAATCTTCTAGTTTATTATTCTTGCTCAATATATAAAGCTCGAGAAAAGGCTTTGGCAGAGCAAATGCTTTTTTTTTTTTTTTAATTTTATCCTTTTATAAACCTCTGCGATATTGGAGTATCTATTTTTTTTCCCCAATAACCAAACTTTAACGCTTAGATCTCATTTAATTCCGTAGTGATTTGTAGTTTTTCACTTTAGCTTAATGATTAAATTAAAGTACGATATTCAACAATAATTTGATTTTACAGCTTTCCATATAACGATGAAATATACAGTCTTTAATGAGGCACATATCATCTTTATATAACTCATACCATCTTTTATATATAATGTCTTAATGATACATTTTTACTTTATTTCCTCTATCAACTGCAATGTTAAGATCATATTAAAATGTTTATTTCTTCATTGTATCCTTTTTTTTTTAAATAGTGTTCTTATATAAGGTTTTCAAAGCCAAACAATAAATATATTATACTTTGGGTTACGATCATTATGTTTAAAACAGTTCGTATATAGGTGTCCTTTTTCTTTATATTAGTCGACAGCTTTAATTCATTTTTACTTACAATTATGGAAGAGTTATTATTTTTAATATTACTTTTTCTGATTTCAAAGTAAATTCTGTTATATTATTCAGTTCTTTTACAAAAATATTTATCAAACAACATATACGTAGTTTAAAATATTTTTTTTAAAAAAATTAGAATCTAGTTAATTTTCTGATAGAGAATACAATAATAGTTAATCGCGAAATTTAACTACAAATTATTAATGGTAATTCTACATTATTTTTAACTATTATTCGGTAGATTATGCGCATAACTATGCTACACTTTTTTATACTTATTCGCTATGCCGAGGCTTTGCATGTTAAAACTACGATGAAAAATAAATTTGTGGAATTAATTAAACACATGCGTATATCCTTCCAATAAAAACGATACACATACTACGGACGATCATGTTGGAACGGAAAAATAAATGTTGCTCTTTCCCGAAAATTCAGAATGCGGTATTCCATCGATATCTGCGCGATTACGAGTGTTATCTTTCTGCGTGAGAGTGAAATATATTGAATATTTATTTTTGTTCATTTTTCTTTGTTTGAAATATTGTACACGTGTATTTATGCGGATTGGCTTATATATTGGTACTCAATGGTACAGGGACGATTTCTTACAAATTGAATTTTTTTGAATTACTGAATTTACTTCCTAACTCGTTTTTCTTATTAATGTATAGATGTTTAATTATATACACGAGTAAACAGGGCATTAGGAATCATGGTTTTAAGGATAGCATCATTTCTGAAAAAAGTCTGTTTATTCATTTAAATGAGAGAGAGGCAATTTCACCTACAAACGCTGAACGCCATCAGATTTCTTGAGTTACAGTATTCACATTTTGAGGAGATGAGCAACGTGGCAACGTGAGCGAAAAAGAGAGAATTTCATCTTGTTTCGTATTTATATTGAGGGATTTCTTTAGATCATGTAGTATTCACATTGTATTAAATGAAGGGATTTTTCATGCACTTTGACTGTAGATACAAAGTATAGTACAGATTATCCCTACAAGTCTGTGATCGGAGGAAAGTTGACTTAGCAGATTTTACGAGCGCATGATCGTATAAGTTTAAGGATTATGTTATAGAATGGGAAAAATTGGAAAGTTAAACTATTTTAAGTGAAATCTTTGTGTGTGTGTGTGTGTGTGTGTGTGTGTGTGTGTCCATCGAGAGAACTGTTCTTGGAGTGTTTGAAGCGATACATGCCCTAACGGTTTTTCGTTTTCACACAAAGGAACTGCGACATTTCAATAAGATGTTAGTGAATTGCTTATCCCAGAAGTGTATACGCATCCATCTGAGAAAAGATTCATAGGTTTTAGCTGGTTGCTAATGGGAATATCAAAAATTAGGAACGCTAGTTTTAATCAAAAATGCACTTTCTTCTTCAGATCAGAACTTCTTTTCAAATGAAATTTTATTAAAAATAACAACAACAATTCTTTTCAATCTGCGCTACATAGACCTTCAGAATAAAAAAATTAAATGAACACTTAGATATGTATATAGATACATGGTCCCCACGATTAAGGTACAATGGGTTTTAACTCGAAATGATCCCTCTTCGATTCATTGAATTTCCATTTGAAACACCAATAAAAGGTCATTACACATTTAATGCTATGGAATGTGATCGGAACTTTCGAGGTCTCTTTCTTTCTGTGGTCGGCCACCCTGCATCTCTCCCGGTGACGCATTTAAATAATGAGTTTACAAGTTCACCAATATACTCACTCATACGAATTGGCTCTTTGGCTTACTCACTCACACGAATTGGCTCTTTGGCTTACTCACTCACACGAATTGGCTCTTTGGCTTACTCACTCACACGAATTAGCTCATTGGCTTACTCACTCACACGAATTCGACAGAGACACCTCGCACTCGCGAGTTACATATACACCCACCACACTCACAACACATAAAATACGTAACGTTACATGAATCAAGCATCTACTCTGGGTCACCACTTATCAGACTCTAAATGTGTACAATAATCTTTGTATTAACTCTTATTCTATTTGATTAAATTCTTCAAGTGAATGGACCGAATGCAGTAATTAATCGTTCATTCTATTCTATTCTTATCTATAGAGATGAGAATAGTTCTTCTCTCCAATTATAAAAGTGTATTTGTCCTAATTAATCTCTAAATTCCTATTTTAAGATAATCAATAA
>BMAW01084895.1:0-25186 GCA_019974015.1 Nephila pilipes | reverse complement strand
TACATAGCAACTTAAAGTCAATACTTTTTCCTAGAGTTTATCTTAATAGCTTTAATTATCCTTCAAACGGTACAGTAGGAAATCAACGTCACAATTACTCCAGTTCGTATGATAGTTCGTCGACCAACTGACAATGGGGAAATTTAAATTATCATGTTAACAGGCGTGTCGGAAAATGTTATCTCACGGTTTAAAAAATTGCTGCAAGTGGAAAAAGTACTGGGAGTCATTGAAGAAGCTGTCAAGACAATTTACGTGCACCCCAAGTAATAAAAAGGACTCTCAAATCTTACTTTTTACCAAATAGCCATTCAAACTTCAAAGGCGAGATACCAAATCTTTCAAAACTGTCTGTCTATGATTAAATCATGTGGGCTTATATGCCCGGAAACCTGTTGAGAATCTATTCCTTTGCAAGCACGTCATCATAACGTAGTATTAAAGATAACGTAGGATTAATGATAACGTAGGATTAATCCAGAGTGACGAATCTCGATGTACCATAAAAAGTAATTCTATACATAAGAGTATTGAGATGGAAAGGAACGAGATTCCATCACCAGAAAGTCCATAGAACTTATTCTTTCTGGTCTAGGAGTAATGAAGTAGGTAATATCTTTATCTTAGTACAGGGAGCTCAGACTTTCTATTTATTGATGGTAGGGCACTCCCACTCAGATAGTTGCAGTATCTGAGACTAGATAAGGGGTAGAAATTTTACGCGTCTATTAAGCTGCATATTCGAAGAACTGGGACATGTACTCGGTTGACATATAACTCGAGGATATCCTTCATGAAGAGCACAAAATCGCCTTGAGACAAGGATAGGACAAAATCTCTAAAGTTTTCCTCAATAGTCTGTGAAACTCATACATGAAATATATCGAATGTATTCCAATCAGCATTCAACATCCCAGCATCCCTCCACATTCAGCAATATTGCCAGATTTCAAATTAGGTCTAGAAGACCAAAAATGGAAAGAAAAGAAATGTTTAAATTTTTCTCCAGAAAATATTCTCACAATTAACAATTGTGACGTGTCCTTTTTAATTCTAAAAATTCCATTATGACCATTTAAAAATGTATCTAATAAATAAACACTGGTCTAAATATCAAAATGATCGTTAGATAAAAACAACAGAAATAAGTTAGTTAGTTATATTATATATATTTACCCTAACATTATTCAATATTTATTACTTGATTTTATTTCATTAATACTTACACAACGACGTGCACAATCAGTTGTACAGGACGTACGTTATTTGTTGACGCCTTGCGCTACTGGGGGTACATCTCTGTGTGTTGGCATTATGTTATAAAATTAATTGAATTTAAGTAAAGCTTTATGTTAAGAGTTAAGTTTAAGTTAAGAATTAAATAAGAGAAAGAGAGGGTTAAAGTAAAATATATGTCGTCTCTCTCGCGCCATCGTGTTAAGAATGGTTTTAAAAAAAAATTTCAATTGGAGCTCTTGGAAATTCATTCTAAAATTCTATTTTAACGTCAATTTGGCTTCTAAACTGTTTGAATAAACCTATTTTTATCTCTAGGCCAAGTACTCGTCATTGGACTAAAATTCATTGCACTAATTGTTCTTTTTTGAACTTTATTCTGACATAGTAAACACAAGCGTTTAATCACCCTAAAGCTTGTCATCCATCTAATTTAACCAGATTAATTAGCATGTAGTTAACTGATTGAGCCCGAATTTCATGTAAGTAAAGAATTATGTTCCATAAATAGCCTCCATCACCTCTTATGATATTTTTAGTGGAACAACTTAGTTATTGCTGGACGTCTGGCATCTTTGATACTAAGGGACTCAAACCTTTTCGTACTTACGCAAGAACGATTACTTTTCGTGACTACTTAAAAATCCCCAAAGAAATATTTTTTTTTCATGTATTGTTTAAATCTATACAATTTTGTATGAATTTAAAGTACACGACGCATTTACTGTACATGTACCTAGAATCATTTATTTAAATATGCTGTCTATCATAAATTATTCCGAAAGAAATATCTATACTCCTTAGCAGTTATAAAGTAATGTATGAAACATTTAATTAGTATGTGTAAACATGTTGTTTAGAGAAAAGGGTGTCTACAAAATTGCGTGGGCGTAAAATAGAGAATGCATGATGTTTGGTTCAAAAGATTGACGTTATAATACATTATACTTATAATAATTACATGTGGTTTGCTTAAAGAATATTGACATTCCTGAAGTATATTTAATTTAATATTTTACCGTCTGCTTTTATTTTAACATCCGCACATAATATAATTATCTACTTTAATCATTTATCGTTTGCTCTTATTTGTTTTTTCAATGTTTACTTCAGTAATTAATTTTTATGACAGAATCATCTGTTTTTATTCTTTTTGTTGTCGACATTGGTAACGTTTTTGTACTTTAGAATGCTTTGCTGGTGAAAACAAAAATTCATTGGGAATATGAAGAAAGTAATTTCTTTTCTTGATAGTAATTGCTTTTGTGGAGCCTGGGGCTTGAAAATACGCTTACTTTACGCTAATTAATATTCATTTTGAATAATTTAACTTTTTCGAAAACTTATCAAGGAAAAAGACGTTAACACAAGTTAAAATGAATACAGCAAAGCCAATTTCATTTTTATATTATTTTTTTTAATTTAAATGCAAAGAATAGATGTAGAGAATTAATAGAAATTTTTGCAATAATAGGTTCGTAGTCAACAGGAAAAATCCCGTGGACAACAAAGTAATTTCTTTTTTTTTAAAAAAAAATAGGTACTTTTTTATTCGCTACGACGTTATTTTATTCTTCAAGACCTTATTCTTTTTGTCTTCACTCAGAAAGCTTTGCAATATTGTCTTACTATAGACCATCACGCAATTATTTGTTTTACTCTAAGATACAACCGAGTACATTAACCAGGCAAATGAAATTCAACAACATTTACTCACTTGTCCCAAACATTATCCGAGGTAATACCGGTCGCATGCACGCAGAAGCCAAATTATTGCGATTGTCAGATAGTGTGCTGATAACGGTCCAAGCCACGGACACGTGCAAAACTCGGCGATGCGTTAAGAATGATGGGCATGTGTATTTCTTCCTGTACAATATCCAGTAAGTCGTCTTGTCAAGAGAAGCAGGTGTTACATCATGCTAACCTCGGTACAAAAACCTTTTTACAATGGTATTCCAAATACTTTATTGAAACACCTGAACTTGTAATCACCGGAAGTTTTATTGAAATACTTTGGGTCTTTAATTTAAAAATTGCTAGGGGAAGTTTTCAATCATATTGAAATCTGCTCACTTTCCCCCTCTGTATGTAGAAAGGAAATTACCCCTCTTTTTCTGTATAAATTTCGAATGCCGATTTTCTCGACTTAACAACAATTTACGACCATCCGTATTTCCGACCCCAAAAATACACCAATAAAAAAATAAAAGTTAACGACATTTCTAAGGCTACGAAATTCTCCCAACTGATGCTTAGTTGATTTTTTGATTGATTGGTTTTATGGGATATAGAGCAACAAAGACTAAAATCCCCTTTAAGGTATCCGTACACCTTTAAAGCGTCATTTTTGTCAAAATTTTCGATTTTCTAATTTTAATGTCAGTTTAAAATTTACACTTTTTTTTATTTCTGATAGTGTTTGCATTCTGCTTATACCTTACTTAGAACTTAAGTTACAGGGATTTGAATTTCACTCGGTGGCTAATTTTTAATTGCATTTGAAAGTTTGTTTTTGATTTTTCTCAAAATGAGTTTCCTCGACATATTCACATGTGGCAACGTAGATATCAGAAACAGTTATGAACCAAATTAATTTAAATTTCGCAAGAATCTTCCTTATATAGTTTTTAAGAGCCCCCTACTACTTTCATGATTATAAAATTGATATGTTTTTAGTAACAAAGGTGTAAACCAAGAATTGCTATATCTTTTTTTTTCATTCTTATTTGATTCGAAACGCAATAAAAACTGTAGTAATATGATTTTCATCATGAAGGTAATACCAGCCCCAAAAATTGTTATGATGAATAAGATAAAATTTACGGAATAACGATGTTTTTGTTTACTTTTGAGTTATGAGCGTTATTCTGATAATCAATTTATGTACTATTTTCACTATGTTTTCAATTCCAAAATATTTTTTTTGAATTAAAAGCAGATTATTAAATGTTTTTTCATAGTTTTAGATTACCTTTTAGCATTAAAAAATATTTGATAGCAAATATCAATGTATTTCAAAAACTTTTCTCCGAAGGTGTACGGATACCTTAAAATGTTCTTTTCGTTCAGTACATATCAAAATATTTCACCTTCTGCAAGATTGTTCTGAATACTTGTTTATTAGCCACTGTTTTTTTTTTTTTTTTTTTTTTTTTCAAAATTTCTTTGAAAATAACATTGTGCGTTGGGTCTATCTTGAGGTTATATTCCAGAGGTGATTTCTATGAGACGCGTATTTATTATATATGTTCAAAATCATTGATACGGTTACAAATATTACACTTTGCATTATCAATTAAATTGAATTTGTGCAAAAGCCCGGTATATATGATCATTTTGCAGACGATTTGAGTTTTAATATTTCATTTTTTCTGTTTCTGGTTCAATTGGATTTTATGTCTGTGATTGGGATGTTTTCTAATATTTCGAAATACTTGCTTGAAGAAAATTTTCGTTAGTTCTTTTCCTACTGCAATTAAAAATTTGGTTATTAATGCATTCTGGGGCAATCCAGTCGATAAATACATTAGACTCCGCTAATTATTCCAAAAAAAAATTTTATTCCAAAAAAATTTTGAGTATCCCGGAATCCGAAGCAGAATTGTTATGCTTGGTCGATGGATTGTGTTTATTAACTTAGCACTTAGAAGTAACACGAGGGCTCTCGACGATGAACCTCGTAATTTTGAGCTATGGTCAAATGATAAGGTCGACATCTGAGTCGATACCCCATCCTAAAAATTACGTACTCGTAGACGCCGTTGTTTCCATCTACACATGGGTTCTAGCCCTGATGCAACTAATGATCCGTCATGTAGTGGGGCTGATGTACATTAAATATGTTGAGAGTTTAGTTTTTATTAACGTCGCACAAGAAACACGAAGGTTATTGGCGATGGACCTCATAATTTTGAACCTCGTTCAAATGACGAGGACGACACCTGAACTGGCACCCCCTCTCCTAACTTCCATACCACGCCAACGGGAGGACTTTGGACCCCGACATATTTAACGTGCATAGGCATGACAAAAAAGCGACCGGTCAACTTTCCTTTGGCACAAACGAAACAACACTGCCGCATCAAGGCCTATCGACACTCTCTCCCTCCACAAGGTTGAAAAACCACTGACCGCCAAAAGAGTAAACAACTCTTTATTTCATGAATTTTAAAAAGTATATAAATTTATTTTGTTTATTTTTGATTATATAAAATGAAATTTGATTAATTTTGTTCATGCTTTTTTTTTAATTAATTACTTTATGAATAAGGACTTTTCTTTCATTTTTTTTTTTTTTTACCATTTTTTTACGTAGGAATTGGATCCATAATACACATACTAGTATAAACTCGCCTTTTCGGTCAAAAGTCTGAAACAGACTCTATAATTTTTTTTTTTTTTTTTTTTTTTTTTATTAACTTTTTTTTTAATTTAATAACCTTTCCCTTTTTTTTTTTTAGAATTAAAAAAAAAAAGAGAGAAATGGATACATTTTTCCACGAAAATAGCTTCGAATTCGAAGATCAATACATCCCTTCTGGAAACTGGTATCCCTTGAATCACGACGATTCAAACACTGAATCTTTTTTCTCCGAAACCTATTCTTCAGACGATCTTCAAACCAACCAAAGAACTCAACAAAAATTACTGCACCATCATAATTCTCTACCACACAACTCTAGAACTGTTTCTCAATTCGCGAACGACGACTCAACGAGTCGCTGTGAAAGCAGCTACACCACTACAAACAAAGACGATCCATTTTCAGTTCGATGCAGAATCCCGGTTCCTGATCTCGTTCCAGTATCGAACTATCAGTTGTGGCTGGAGACGTCTTTTATGTGCAAGAGGAATGAGCGAGAGAGACAACGAGTTCGAAGTGTCAACGACGGATTTTCTAGATTGCGCAATCATTTACCTCGAAGTGCGCTAATAAAACGACGACAAAGCAAAGTAGAAACTCTGCGACATGCCATCGACTACATAAAGCAACTTCAAATGATTCTAGAAAATAATATAAGTACTCCTAGCAGCAGGTGCAAAGAATAAAACGTTTACACTTATTTTCCTGATTAATATGAGATTTTTAGTTTTCAACCAGCTTGCCATAGCGTGTCGATGTGTTGAGAGAGATTATATTTATAGTATTAAAAATTTCAGAGTATTAATTATTTTTAGAAAAACCAAATACAATAAGTGAACGCATATTAAAATTATTTCCATTTCAAATTAATTGATGCATATATTTACAATAAATGTTAATGATTAAGATGGTGTGATTCACATATTTTTATAATGTGTTATGCATTCATTATTTATAATTTTTTAATGTATAAATTTGCTTTGGTTTCGTTTTACTGTCCTTGAATAACATAATTTAGTAATTTGATTGTTTAGTAATTTGAAAGCTTGTTTATCAACTTCTTTGTTGTATTTTAAAGTTGACGTAGTTTAGTTCTAGTATCAAGTATGTCACTGGTATATATATATAAAAAAAATAATGTTCTAATCAAAAGTGTGAATGAAGAGGAAAATATCGGAATTTTATCAAGGAGGAAACAAGAAACGGGGATTTAGTTTAGTTTAGTTTTTATTAACGTCGCACTAGAAGCAACACGAGGGCTATTGGCGACGGACCTCGTAATTTTGAACCACGGTCAAGTGACGAGGACGACACCTGAGCTGGCACCCCCCTCTCCTAACATCCACACCACGCCAACGGGACAAGAAACGGGGAAATAATACATAAAGAACTTATGACAGTAAAAATATATTAACAGCGATTTTTTTTTTTTTCTTTTTTCATATTTCTAATAAATATGTGAATTTATTTTATTTGGACAGCCTAACTCCTTTTTGAAAAATAAAATATTTTTACGGAATTGCATATTAGATCACTTAAAGATAGTGAATTTTAAGGTGATATACCACAAAAATCCTCAAAATATTTAAATATACCTGTCAAATTCCAGAGCTGTATCTGTACTTTTTCATTAAGTTACTTAACTATTTTTGATGCATGACAGAATAAGCAATACTACCTCATCCACTTTTCAGATCGTCCGCGGACTTTTTCCATTGGGGTGTTTCGACTGATTTAAGAAGGAGTACGAAATTTTTTTTATGAATGTTCTGAAATACAAGTTATGCTGAACTTAGAATGTAATTAGCTGTAAAATACGTAGTAATCTTTTAAGATTTTGAAGTCAAAATTAGTTTATTTGCAGAATTTTGAATATGTTTAATAATAAAAATTATAATAAATTAAGTAATTGTAGCAGAAAGAAACCCATACATAGGTTTTATGTAATATGTTTTCAAGCACTTGGGGAAAAAAATTGTAAACAAATATACATTCTTAAAAAGCCTTAGGGACACAAAAAAAGTTTCAGTGTTTAATTTAAATTTTACGAATAATATATAATAAATTCTAAATGTTTTTATGGAATAGTTACAGAACAATATTTTGCATAAAATAGTTAAAATCTAAATACAAAAATAAAATGTAGAGATGGTATTTCGGAAATTTCTTTCCAAACCTTTGTTCAATTATATGAATGATTTCTTAAACTTTTCAGAAATTCACTGTCATTTTCGTGTTAGAACTTTTAATTGTACTCTGTTCTACATTTTTGTATATTTTTAAATAAACTTATTTTAAAAAAAACTTAGTGTATGTTATTAATTAGATTATAAACGATCGTTGATAATG
This sequence comes from Nephila pilipes, assembly GCA_019974015.1. Taxonomy (NCBI): domain Eukaryota; kingdom Metazoa; phylum Arthropoda; class Arachnida; order Araneae; family Nephilidae; genus Nephila; species Nephila pilipes. The sequence continues at coordinate 17,235 of BMAW01084895.1, read as the reverse complement.
ATTGTTAAATTGGGAAAAAGACCGTCAGCACCGAATTTTTTTTTAAGTAAACACTATGGCTTGTAAACATTTTAGAGTCACATGAATTTAGCTTTGAATAGTATACAATTGGCAGAAATTGAATGATGTGGAGAGTAGGCACAAAAAGAAAATATATTCATGATATTATGCTTATAAATATTGTTTTGAGGGATTTCATTTCTCTGACAAGAATTATTCACGGTTAAAAAAATAGCTTTACGATGTTATGATTTGATGCTTAAAACCAATTATATTAAATGTAAGAATTGTATGTTTACAAGCAATATTAAAATAATTACTTTATGAGCATAATCATATCATTAAAACAAAAGGAAAATTTTTGCATTAAATTATTTTCTTCTAAATATTTGTATTTTTGAGTTGTTTAAGTCCTGAATGTATCATTTATTTTGTGCCCACTTCTAAAACTGAAATTTTCAATGTAATCAAATTCAAAATTGATAAATGTAAACATTTCTTTAAAAAGTGGCTATATCAATTTCCCCCTAATAATCTTTCTCGTTCTAATTTTTGCATTTCAAGGAGTCAGTTGGCGCTTGCGTATATGGAGTCAGAAAATCATACTTTTTTTTTACGATTCAAGAGACAGAAAAGCTTTAATGTACAGCAACATTAGAATATTTATTATCAAACCTTCTGGAAATCTATAGAATAATAAGTGCAAAGAAAAGCAGGTACCCTCTCAAAGACACGTTTTATGGAATACATTTGTCATTTTTTATAAAATACGTTTAGCTTTTAATACGTTTTGATTTTTAAAAATATCTTTATAATTTGGAAATTAAAACTATCCGGAGAAACTTCATCCAGTGCAATGTGTTTCAATAACTTTAAAATTTATATTAAATTTAGCACCTTTTAGTCTGAAAATAAACTATAGATTGTGTATTTTTAACAAATAAATTGCTGAAAAATATCTTTAAATCAATTATTTTAAAAAGTTTTATATGTGTGTCAGTTCATGAATTGGCTAAAATAAATAAAAACACTCAAAACTTTCAAGTATAATTTTTAATCAGCTTAAAACATTTAAATATAGATTTCATATAAAAGAGATAAAAATTAACATATAATTAGTACAACAAACTTTTGCATCTTTTATGAAATGCAAAACTAGTTTCAGAAAACGAAACGATAAGTAATACAATATTTTTTAACACATTTCTAGATATATTTTACTTTGTTAAGCGAAATACACAGGGGAAAACTATAATACAAAAATTGTTTTGATAAAAAAAATTACAAAAGATAAAAATTTCGAATTTGGGTCTTCCAATTCAAGATCTATGAAATCTAGGAGTACAATATAATGAATACAAAACTTAACAATAAATTGAAGTTTGAATACATTTTTGAAATAAATGCCTTAAATTAATTCGAACCGCATTCAAAAATTGAAGAATACACATCGGCTTATAAATAGTAAATACAGCAACATTTTAAAGTCAATTATCTTCATTTCATTTGACAATAAAAAAATACATTACAGTTAATAACATTATTGGAAAATGGATCTGGTATTGATTCTAATTCCCATTTTAGTATGAACATAATATTTCAAATAATGTATTTCACTAAATATTTAATTTTCCTGCATTTGGAAAACTGCTATTGATTGTTACCAGATATATTAATATGTTTTTTAAGAATGGAACTCAAATGAATATTTAAAATCATTTCAAAACTTTATCAAACATTTGTGATACAATCTTAAATATATTTCACGGAATAAAATACGAAGAACATTCATTTGGGATCGAATAGCTATAATGGAATAAAGATTACATAAATAACATATTTATGACTATTGTAATCACTTAGAATCAATCAGTATACTAAGGAAACTTTGAAAACAGAAGTAATTGTACGAAACTTAAAAATAAAAGACCGAACATTCATATTTAAATCAATCGAACACATATTGTGCTTGTAATGCTATATTATAAACATCATTGAAAAAAAAATCCATTAAATATTAATATAAATTCATTTAATCTGGAAAATATACTATTTAATATCGAAAATATATCTCCTAGAATATACGTTACTTTTGTATTTAAATTTATTTATGAATTACAGGAATAAAAGATAAATACAATAATTTGAAATCTAAGTTACAAGTTTAAAAGTTAAATATTTTTACATTCAAAGACAAAGTAAAATTCATTATTTTCCCGTATTTAATGGATTTTTTTGTTAGTTTTTGCAAAATATTCCTTTCTTATATGATTTTCAAAAATCGTATTTTAAAATTATACCAAAATGATTCTAATTTCATGAATGTGTATAGCTCTTAGATCATGTAAGGTATACAATAATTTTGCAAAAATGGTAAAATCGGATAAAGTTTAACAAACCTTTTAAATTATTTTTATTTTATTTAGCAATGTAAAACTCTTATTTTCAATAAGTTTTTATTATTGCTTATATTATGAGTGGAAAACATAATCTTCTGGGCTTCAATCTTTTATTAGAGATAACGAAAATTGTTTAGAAATTCCACTTTGCCAACACAGGTAAATAATAGTTCTGTATCTATATTAATTAAATAAATATAATCAGTATAAAATACATAATTTATTGTATAATAGATAAAAGACTATATTCCTTTAATAATTAATTTTCCTTAAATTAATATTTTAAAATTTCCTTTTCTTTGTCAGCATCGTGAGCTTTTATTTGAAGAAAGGAAATCTGCTATAATGCAAATCATATTTTCATCATTGTTTTCAAAAAATAGATAGTGTATACTAAATAACACATATCTGTAGATTTCCTTCTGTTGTGCTTGCTTTCAAATATATTCAAAGAAACTTATACGAATACGTCAATAGACTTATACGAATGTGTTTCCATGTTCCTAAGCCATTGACTAACACAATATTGTGATATTTTTTTCTACCTATACTGAGATCAATAACTTAATCGAAACATGCTCGATAAAAACGACGTTAAGAACAAAAACACATAAAGAGAAGTAAAACGAGAGATTAATTAAAACATAGTTCTTCTACTGAAATAAGTTAATAGAGCAATGATAGTGAATTTCAGTGTAGATATTTTCGACACGAAGATAGACAACGCCCCATTGCAAATATCTTGGTTGGGACCGATACATGCTGCATATCCCATAACGTACGGAATATAAGACTGGTCGTGAACTCCATGGAACAAATGGGCCCAGGGTCCCTTGGCATAAACAGGAACGTCTTCGGCTCCATGGGTTTCGTACAACATGGGAAAGGTAGAATCTTGACGAAATTCGCTATTCACTGAAAAAGAATCAAATCTAATTAGTAAAAATAACATATACAAAAAGAAATATAGGCTGTAGATTAAAAATTATATGTTTTATTAAATCTCAAATAAAAGGAACATAGTCATCCCTAATTTTAAATATAAAGTGTTGGAATTCCGTAAAATTCACTCTGGAATTTATAATTCTCTTACATAACTTTAACGGATACATTCTTGAACACATAATTCCGGATTCGTATTTTGTGACTATACTACGTGTAGCTATTAAATAGTGAGACTCTATCAGTAGAAACATTTTACTTTGATGTCATATCACCTTCAATGTACACCCTTTCTCTATCCCTACATCGCTCCATGACAGTGCTGGAAGTTTTTTCTTTTCTCAAACTCCTTCAGGAAAAGTGCCTTCCCTTTCACAGCTTCAATGGACTCGCATCTTTTTCCTTTTAATTCAGATTTCATCTTAGGAAGCAGATAGAAGTCACAAGGCTCAAATTCTGGTGAATAAGGTCTAACAATGGGATGCTGTATTGTGTTAGGAACCTCTTAACAGACAATGTGGAATGAGTGGGGGCATTGTCTTGTGAAACAATTTGCCGTTCAGATTTCTTTGTCAATTCCAATAGTCTCAGCAATCATACAAATACTTAATCTACGGTTAGAACGAACCAGATTACTGATTTTCGATGTGTCATTTGTTTCCGAGCGTGGTGGGGAGACGACTCACTTGAATGAATATCTGCAACGCTCATGATCTTGAAAACGCTTAAACCACTCAAAAACACATTCACGCGATAAACATTCATTGCCGTATACTTCTCTCAATAAATTATAAATTTCACTAGCGGTTTTCCCAAATTTCATGAGAAATTTCTCAACAATTTGTTGCTCACTTGTCATTTTTCCAGCGAAACAAAAAAAAAAAAAAAAAAAAAAAAAGATAAATTATGAGAACGAAGGCAACAGCTATACGGATTTATTTACAGAAGCGAGATGCGCTGCATTCGACAGAGAAGGCATCACGCTACAGAGCTCTCGGTCGCTGGCGCATGCGTAGTTCTTCTGTACCAGCGTCAGCCTCGTTATTTAATAACCACACCTCATATAATGGATTCTCTCTCTCGTGTATTTCCTTTCAACTACAAAGGAAATACATTAAAAGACCGCGTGTAAAATCACATAAAAAAACGTGGTCAAATTCCAACAAAAGCAATTCATTTTCCAACCCTATAATTTTGAGAAAAAAGATAGTTTATGATGAATTTTGACTTACCATTTAGGTGATGTATATTATATTGCATCTAATTTGTGATTCAAATATTTGAAGAGAATATATTTTTGGTTTTAATTAACCTACTTGAGAATTTTAATTACAATAGAAACATAATATATAGTTTTTTAAAAAATTATTTTGAGTACATTTATTAGAAAGTAATTTAAAAAAAAAATTATAGAAATTACATATTGATCATCATGCGAACAAAACGCAACATTACCAAAGAAATAATCATTTAAATTCGGAAAAATATTCATTTATTTATCTTAGTAAAGGTTAAAAAGACAAAATAATAGTATTGTAATATTTCGTGAAAAATATATTGAAATGCTCAAAAATTTCCCTTGGTTTCAATATCATGCCAAATAATGTTTACTTTACGTATCAGTAGAAAATTTTATTACTATAATTAAGAAAATTATGAAGCATTTCCACACACACATCACTAAGCAAATATTTTAGTAAAACAATAATTCATTGCTATTTAAAATTATTCCCGTTAAAGTAATGATTTAGAAAAATGACAAAGAAAAAAGAATTTCAATTTGTAACTCATCTGTTTGCTTAATTAAAGAGGAAGGAACTGTTCTTTACTGACCAATATATCCGTAAGACCAAGTATTGCGTCAAGCTTTCCATTAGATTCGAAAAAGCGTATAATAAAAAATGTGACCAGAAAATTCAAAAGAATGATGAGATGCATTTATCTTAAACAAGCAATCTGAGAAAAATGAAAGTTTCCAAAACATTTAAATTACCTGCTTCCTGTTCAGTCAGGTTTCGTTCTCGTGAATTTGGCTTGTATCCTGGTCCGTTATGATAACCCAGAGTTGTAAAGGTTTTGTTATCGACGTCAGATACTCCACCGAGACCTGTAAGAAAAAAAAAGCAAAATTCAGATATAAATAAGTATTGTATCACGAAAGTTTGGACTTTAATGAGCTTTAGAGCTACCATTTTCTGGAAAAATCATTTTACGGACAAGGTGAGAACATTAAGTATCATCATATAGGTCGGGATGACCTTGGAAACATTTTTGGTCACCAAATGTCACCACTAATTTTGCGACATTTCCTGATGCATCTGACTAAAGAAGAGCCTTCTAGAACATTCTTTGCATGGTATTATATATATGTATATGACCTTCCTTGCATTTGAAAGACGATCTACCATGTAACACTATATTTGTTATCTTAAAATAAGACCAAGTATTGTTTTCTCTGCCTTATTTATAATCATAGTAATATTTCTGACTGAAGTAACTACAGAAAAAATTCTCTTTAGCCGCTTGAATGAGTGTGAGTGATTGATTGTTATTGGTGCAAGACCAAATGTGACTATGCTGCGCGAAATGAGATTTAACTGTAGTTTAGATGTGAAAAAATTGGAAATAGACAAATTGGTTGACAAGGAGGAGAGTCGAAAATAGAGAAGGATCCCTAGGGTAACTCAGGGATGCGTCACCCGCTTTTACCAAAGACAGTAAACCTCACGGGAAAGAAAAGGATCACTAGGGTGCTTCGGGGTCATAATGCCCGTTCTTACCTAAAGAAGGCAAGTCCCTGAGGTCCCCTGATATAATCCCCAGGGGCAGGGTGCCCGGCTATAGCCCCAGTGAGTGAGGGAGTGAATGTGAAAGTTATTGGTGCAAGAGCCAGAGGGGGCTATGCTGCACCAAACAAGATTTAACTGTGGTCTAAAGACTCCCAGGCACTGGGTACCCATTTTAGTTGTCTCTTACGATATGCATGAGTTACAGTGAGACTATTCTGTCATACCCGGTCACCACCTGGATCCTTTAGCCGCTTGAATTAGAAAATATTTCTTAATTGGGAAATGGTATAATCGAATATAAAAATTTACAGCTTTATCCATTGTATCGGAACAATTTTTTAAAACTTCATTGCGATATATTCTACTCTTCACAGGGTTAAAAGTAAAAATGAAACAAGAGAAAAATCTGTTTTAGGTAACAAACTGCATGAAAAAAAATTACCGCTGAAAAATGCTTCAATTATGAAATTCAGCCACTGAAGTTTATAAAATGCCTGTAAGATTCCACATTTCCTGCCATACCTTTTAAAATGAAACATTTTATGTCAGAAAGCGGGACTGCTCATTGTAATGAGTTCGATGTGGATCGGGTAGCATATACCGCTAGCTCATTTCCCAAAATACCTACTTGACTAGGTATCCAACAATATTTTATATTGCAAACCTTGCTTGTATAGCCGACATACGAAATCTCCGAAAAGACAAGATAACATTAATTATTAAAATCTTCCATAGTACTGTCAATATAGATAATTTACTAGAGGGCTGTCAGTGTCGACTAGTTTGAGAGCACAATAAATAGCGACAACTTCAGCAGTATAGATGCTAAAAGCAGAATATAGCAGGCAAGAAAATAGGCTGGACTCAGCTTATTATTAACAAATAGAAACTGGGTATCCCCATAGTACATACCTAATATGTTACTTCCTCGCATAGGATAGTTACCTCCCACTGTGAAGGTGTGGGAGTGGTCAGCGGTAACGACCATCAGAGTCTCCTCCTCTTTGGTCAGATCTTGTGCCTTGGCGATGGTCTGATCAAATTCTACCCCTTCTTCCAGAGCCTTCATGGCCCAGTTATTGTGGTGGGCCACGTCGATTTTACCACCTGGAAAACAAAATATTCGTTAAAATATCATTTCCATTCTTTAGCAAATGAAGTATAATTGGCCACTGAATGCACACATATTTCTGAAACGTTTCTTATGTTTCAAAAAAACGCCGAATTATGTTTACGCCCATTTGTACAATTCTATTATACTTTGTTTAAATACCAAAACTGCATGAATTTGAGTGAAGTTGTCATGTTTAGAAATGTACTTAACATTGTACCTTCATTGGTTTCAAGTTTTTGTTTCATGTTTTGTAATTTAAATCGTAGGAAGAGTCACATTTTTTTTTTTTTTTTATAAATTTTTCTGATGATAAAAAATTACAAAGATTTTGCTTCAAGAAGAATTAAACCCTCAGATTACGTCGTTTCCATTTAAATTAGAGTCAAATTAGAATTTCACAAACGGTTGCTAGTTTACAGAGTCGCCATTCTCACTGTTGCCAAGTGATAAACAAAAAAATGCAACGTACATCCTCAAATATTGTGGCCACTTCGAAAAGTATTAAGCGCAAAAGCAATTCAGCAAATTTCTTATGAACCTCCATCCATAAGAGTTTCACTTCATTGAGCTCCTTAAAACTGATCATTGATTTGTTGGGCCCATTATTCATAATCTATCCGACCAGCGGAAAGAGACAAGTTAAAATATGTTCAAATACAAATATTCCTGATCATCTTGTTCCAAAGCTTTTAAAGGGGTACATCCCTGACCATCGCAGTTTTAAGCTTTGGTGAGAACAAGGTTTAACTTTTTACACTGAGCCCCAACCTGAAAGCGGACTTTAAAACCTTGATCTTAACAAGTAGCAACACCCCAAATTCCCAAAGACAATTTTTTAGGAAGTAGAGTCTCATGCCCAAGATCTATCTTTTATCGATCGTATTTGCTCATCGTTTTAAACCTCAGTCAAGAGTCTAGCATTCCACTTTCCACATCAACTCGAATTTCAAGAGATCGTCAAATTTGATATACCTCAATATCGATCTTTTGAAGCACGAAGTTTGAACTCTTATCCTACGTTTCTCCTAGCCAACCAGCCAACTGCGACCTCTGTTGATTGATTATTAATGGACGTCGCACTTAGAAACAACATGAGGGCTATTGGCGATGGACTTCGTAATTTTGAGCCTCGATCAAGTGACGAGGACAACACTCAATCTGTCCCCTTTCACTCTTCAAACTTCCACTCTAAGCAGCGGGAGAGAGAGGGAGCCTCAACAGACTTTATGTGCATTAACCCCGCTACACGGCGGACCTTTAGTAACATCAGGACTCGAACCTACTACTCCACGAAAACAACGCCGGCTGCGAGTTAGTGACCATGGCAATTAGGACACCGTGGTCATTGAAGTCCTGCAAGTTATAATGATATAAGTTGTTAGGTGTATTAGATATAAAAGAAAGAATCAGTTCCATAATGTTTACCCAATATAAACTGTATTAAAGCAAATTAATAATATGGAGTAGTTAACTCAGAGTTACAATAAAGAATTCTGATTATATGAGTAATTCTGAACAGACGATTCCAGATCACTGGATTTGATTCATGTAGTCTTCTAAATGATTGGATTCGAGTCAAATATACACTCTCAATATATCGCCTCACAGTTACTCAAACATAAATAGTGTTCCTATAAATCTCTCCAATTCCTCCATCCCCTCAAATCACACTTCTTATGTATACAAATATACATACATCACGATTCTATAACGAGGCGAATTTCTCATATCATACATCGCATTGAAGTCGCTCCAAAGGTTATATGCGTGAGAACCAATTCGGAAGTTTTGAGAACGACACCTGAGCTGAAACCCTCGCTTCAAATTTCCACACCACGTCAGTGAAGGAATTAAAGTAAAGTTTAATCGCGCAAGATCCAAATGGGTCTATGCTGCGCCAAATAAGATTTCATCTGTGGTCTAGATATTTGAAAAAAATGGAAAAGGAATAAAAAGTTTGACAAGAAAAAGGGTCGAAAAGTGAGAAGGATCGCTAAAGTATTCCACAGGCACGCCACCTAAATTTACCAAAGACAGTAAACCCCAAGAGAAAGAAGATCACAAGGGTACCTCGGGATCATGATGCCCGCACCTATATAAAAAAGGCAAGCCCTTGAAGTCCCTGATATAATCCCCAGGGGTAGGGTGCCCGGCTATACCGCCAGACACTGGATATCCATTTTAGTCGCCTCTTACGACATGTATGAGCTACAGAGGGACTATTCTTTCACACCCGGTCACCCCACGGGTTACACACCTCGCCTTCGGGAGGACTTGAGGCTTTGAAAAATTTAATGTGGGTCAACTTCAATATAAGGAGGGCTTTTAGTGGCATCAGGGACTCAAACCCACGACTTGACGGAAACAACCTTCGTCACGAGTTCTCGATTTTCACCACTTGGCTTCCACGGTCTTTTCTTAATACAGACATTTTTCTCTTCGAAACTTTCTTCAAGTTTGCCCTTTAATATTGACGAGTAAGATCCAAAATTTGAAGACGTTTTAGAGACTGAAAATTGCCCCGAAATTAATATATTGAGATTTTGTATGGTGTAAAGAGTTCCACATATAAACATGCCGCGCTTTTCCATTAAAGCGGGTCGATTGTTTCTCCTTTAAATTATATATAGTATTTTGTCCCCATACATACCTATCGAAAGTTTAAAAAGACGTACCTGTCAAAAGTTTTTGTCTTTAGTTTTATGGATATTTTTGAATAAATTTGTAAATGGTTTATACAGTCCCACGGACTTAGAATAATACTGGATTTTTTTATCATTTCCGTTAAGATTCAAATTTGAATTTAGATCTTATGCATTAGGTAAAAACAGCATTGAAGAATGATTTAAAGCCGTCAATAGACCAAAACAAAAATTTGACTATATTAGAGCTAATATAAAACAGGTGATAAAACTAAGAAAAGTACCATAAGCATATCAGCTTGTCTTACAGAACATTGTTCTTCCATTTGTATAGTAAATGGACTACGGTGCATAAATTGTTTGCAAGTGACTGTTGTACATAAATTTCTTTTAAATAAATAGCATAAAAAATTGGCGTACAAAGATTGGAACAAACGTTCGAGAAAATGATGCAAAAGATAAGCGCACAAAGGTACATAAATCAGAAAGACTTTTCCCACATAACCTGAACATTCCAAACGCAGACGAACAAGAAAGGAAAATTTCGCACCAGAATCAACTTATGGAAAGAATCACACTCTCGATATTTTACGTACACTAAAAGCGAATTTTGAGGGGTTTATTACCAGGAATATTTCCATGTAATTAAACGTTAATTGGTGGAGTGAACAATAAAATTTAAAACAAAGGATTCACTAAAACAATTTCACTTATTGTATGGTTTAATTATATTCATCAAAGTTCTAATTTTAGTGCATTTTTTTTAAAAATTTTGCTTAATGTATCGTTGTGTAAGAATCATATAGTGAAGAATTTGGCAAATTTAAGAATTCGAGTTTCAAGGATCAGTCGTAGGAATAGAATTTATACAGATGTTCACATCATGAATTTCGGAACGGTCAAAAGAAGGCAATTCCTCGAGGCGCGGAATACGTTTGAAAAACAAGGATTTTAAAAGTCATAATTTTTTTAAAATTTAATATGAAAGCCCTCAATAGTTAGTAAACAAAATTATGCCACATTTTTAAAAAGAAAATATGATTTTTAATAACAAAAAGAGAAAGTTTTGCTTTGGGAGGAAATCATGTTAAGTAAAAAACAGTGTAAATATTGTATCTTCTTTTCTCAGTTGTTTATGTAAAAGTGATGGGAGTGGGAATGAACTGCAAAGTAAGTTGTATTTTCAATAGCTAAGATTTGTAGAGATTTTGATGGTGCCCTGATCCTAATCGGACTCCTTTCTTTCTGATTACATCGATGTCTTTAAAAATTTATCATTTTAATACCAAATCTCACCTGTTTTTTTCATGTAAACGTTTTACGTCAATTCAAATAATGTTTAAATTTAAGTTTTTCTTAAATTTCCTCCCTGTTGTCCATGGACGTCGGATGGGTCTTACGTCGCTCAGCGTCCATAAAGAACGTTATCTAAAGATAATTCTCCAGTAGTTGCTGACGCGCTTGTGATAATCCCATCCATAATTACTCCTACGACTACTTGGTCCTCTCATACGAAAGATATGCACCAATTAATTTCCTCCCACTATCAGCTTTCCCAAGGGGATTGTGATTGTTTAATTTCGTCGCACTGAAGCAACCCGAGAGCTGAAGTGACGAGGACGACACCTGAGCTGGCACTTCACTCACCAAAATTCCACTCCACCCCAACATGAGGACTAGCGACCTTTACCAGATTTAACGTGCATCAACCCTGGGTCTTTAGTGGTTTTAGTTGGTGGCGGTGGTGGTGGTTGGTTTTATCAACGTTGCATTAAAAGCAACACGAGGGTTATAGGCGAAAGAACCTCGTAATTTTGAACGTTGGTCGAGTGACGAGGATGACACTTGAGCTGGACCCTTCCTCTCCTAGCTTCCACACCACACTTGAGGGAGGACTTTGAGCCTCGACGGATTTAACATACATCAGTTCAACAACAGGGCGGGTTCAGTGGTATCATAGCTCGAACCCACGACTAAACGAAAATAAAGATAGTCGCGAGTCCGCGATCATGACTACTAAGCTACCGTGGCCACCCATTATTCTACAAATCTGTTTTTAGAGAAATCGGGACTCGAACTCAAGACTAGTACGCTACCGGTCGCGAAGTTTGATCTGAGCCTCTGGGTTTGAAAGGTTTTACGTAGAATGTGCATTTAGATTCAAATAACTCTTTTATATCAAATAGATAGAAGCATTCAATTTATTTACACTTTTCGAAAACTAAATACGTTACACCTTGGTTAAGGCATATATGTGATTTGTACATTAAAAACATAATTTACTGAATGTATCACCGAATGCAAGGAATAATTATTTCAATCTACTTTTGATCCTATTTTCACTCAGGAATCGGCAACTATTTTAAGAATCCATTCCAAAAATCCAACTGCAGCATCAAAATAGCGTCAATGTGTCTTTTTATTTAACCATTCTAAGAAAGTAACTAAGATATTACTGAAATGTCCTAAGAACCCCGTGGTAAATATTATCACAACACTTATTTAAAAATTGTTTACTTGGCCTTACTTTGTCTTAAATTCCTGTTTTTCGTTCATATTTTTGATAAACACAAGCTTTAATGAATGGATAAAAAGTACATAATTATTAATACTCGTATGACTTTAATTTCTACCAAAACCTTGAAGCAGAAATTGTATTTCAAAGGAGATTTAAATGCTAGCGAAACGTTACAAAGCGTAGTTTCACACTAAATCAAGTTTTTCCTTCATTAAGAACAAATTTCAGGTTATAGAACGGTATACAAAGTCTGATTGAAACAAACTCAGCTATCTAGAAATAAACTATACAATTATTAAAAGAAAATTTTAAATACAATGTAATAAAAATACTATAACTATTAACCATTTAATAATGAAAGGAATTCAAATTATTACCTTCGACTAGCAAAACGAATCCCTCGGGATTTTTGCTTAGAATTTTAATGGCCGTTTCCGTCATTTCTGGTAACGTAGGATAGGTTTTGTTAAGAGAGGGTCTTTCGGCAACATAGGGTAAGTGGTCGGAATGGAACAAACCTGTAGAAACATTTTATATTATTACAGTCAATACAATAAAAAGAAACATACGTGCTGCTGAAAAAGATATAAAAATTAGTTCAATTATCTCAAAAAAAAATGAGTAAGCTCAATTTCGAGAATTACCTTGAAGAGAAGCAGTATTTGTAAAGATACAAATGCACAAACTAGTTTCAGGTTTTCACGATTTAAAGTGGGAAAAAAATTGTTTTCCCAGAAATAAATTCCATTTTAAAATTCCTTCCTCAATATTTACAAGCGTTATATCGCAGTACAACAAAAAGAATCAATCTAGCCTAGTTAGGTCCCATCAATACGCCACACCTTTTCGAATATAAACTCCCTCTTAGTCAAAGATTAACATGAAAATCATCCTTTTTGTTGGTGAAAATACGTTCCTTTTATTTGTTTTATTTATAGATTTTATATTCACTGGTAATAATTTTAATTTCTTGCGTAAATATGGTTTAACTTTCGAAGCGACTTAAATTTTAAGAAATTCCAGTAGGGTTATGTATTTTTGAGAGTAAATGGATTCTACAAATATATAAGCTTTAAATCTTCCATCCAACCCAAATTTAAAAGAAGTTCTTATTGTGGAAAAAAATGACTTCATTAAGGGACTTTAAAAGGTGTAAAAAGTTATCGATGAAAATAATTCTTACTAAAAGCACTTTAACGTGTTGGAAATACCTATTCTTCCCTAAAATAACGTTGAAAAAAATCTGTACTTGCGATAAATGTTATATTTCATTTGGCGTTGTTTGCGCATTCGATTAGTACATAAAATTTATTACGTACTATTCGAATGTACAAACGTAATTATAAATTTTATTACGTACTATTAAAATTCCGTAAGTAATTGTAAATTGCTTGCAGAATGCTAGAGGCTCGTTACATTAATAACGTCTCTGATCACTAATTTCTCTTCTTTGAAACTAATAATGCCACTTGCCTAGTATATAATCCACATCGTCTGTTTTCAGTTTTTTCAACTCTTCGTTGTCGAAAACCAATGCCGATTTGTATTTGTTGCTTTTCATTAAAAATCTCCAGTCGTCGAGTAAGTTTCTGGAATCGTTTCTGGATCCGGGTGCTCCATCCCTGTCCCTTTGATTACTTGGAATAAAATGACGCCTTCCGCCTCCCATGATCACCTATCGAAAGAAAATACATAGAAATAAAACAGAAGTAAACTACAATCGAAGGGGAAATAAAACCAGAAATTATTTCCCAGTAATGTAAACAGGCACATGCAGATTGATTTTATTAACATCGCCCTTCAAGCAGCACGAGGGCTATTGGCGACGGACCTCGTAATTTTGAACCTCGATCAAGTGAAAAGTAGCATTCAGACCCATCCATTTTGGAAAGCGAGCCAGAGCTAAAGTTCGCCCATGCACGCATATATATATATATATATTTCAGCTCACTGTAAGTGCATCGCTGTGGGTGGGACAAAGTTTCGTTTGGTAATTACAGGTTTGGTATGGTTTCATTTGAATCTCTGTCAAGTGACGAAGACGACACTTGAGCTGGTAGCCCCCTCTCATGACTTCCACACCACGCCGACGGGAGGACACTTTGGGCTCTAACAGATTTAGCGTGTATCAGCCCCAACTAGTGGCATCAAGACTCGAATCCGCGACTTGACGAAAACTGCAAGCCTCGAGTCCACGACTATGACCAATAGCCTACCACGGCCACAACTTTAGATGCTAATATCATGGCGGGTGCTAAAGATATTATTCGCATTCCCCCAGACACGGAAGTATACGTGTGAGTGAATGATTGTTTATTAACGTCGCACTTAGAAGCAACATGTAGTCTATTGACGATGGACCTCGTAATCGGTCAAGTGACGAGGACGACAAATGAGCTGGCATCTCCCCCTCCAAGTCTCCAAACGGTACAAAAGGGAAAACTTTGAGGCTCGACAGATTTAATGTGTTTCAGCCTCACTACACGATGGGTCTTTAGTGGCATCAAGACTCGAACCCAACTCGATTAAAAGAATGCCGGCCGCGAACCCGCGACCATGACCACTTTACTACACTGGTTATCATAAATTAAGGAAAATTCACAAAAATCGCGATAACTCAAGAAATTACACATGGAATTTTATGAAACTTACCCACAATATACAACACATAGTAAGGTATTAAACAACATAAAAAGAAATTATCAGACATTAATAGTAGTATAGAAATTAGCACATGTATAAAATAAACAAATTGGAAGTATCGGTTTGCAATAGAAAAAGTACCTTTAATATGGAATATGATTGCCTCTAGAAGCAATACAGCACAAACAGCGATGTGTGATGCTTTCAATTATGCGGTCTATCAGTTCAATAGGAAGTGAGAGCCATTGCTCTTGTAAAGCAGATGCAAGCGCGGCAAGGGTCTGAGGGGGCGGATTGATGGCAGATACACGCCTCCCTAGAGCATCCCAAACGTGCTCGATAGGATTCAAGTCCGGGGATCGAGCGGGCCACTCCATGCGCGTAATTGTTTCCTGTTGAAGATAATCATCAACAATGCGAGCTCTGTGTGGTCTTGCATTATCGTCCTGTAACAGGAAGCAATCACCAATCGCCCCGGCATACGGGCGCACATAAGCATCAAGGATGTTGTCTCGATAAACCTGAGCATTCACGGTTCCCCTTGGAAAGACATGGAGGTCTGTGCGCCCTCCTAAGGATATGCCTCCCCAAACACAGACACTGCCTCTTCCGTATGCATCTCTTTCACGGATGTTTGATGGATGATAACGGGTCCCAGGTTCTCTCCATATCAAATAACGTCTACTGTCACTTTCTAGACTAAACCTGGACTCATCCGTAAAGAGAACAGGCCTCCATTGATCTGACGTCCAGTGGACATGTTGTCGGGCCCACTGCAAACGGTCTCTCCTATGGCGTGATGTGAGCGGCACGCAAATGGCTGGTCGTCTCGCATACAGACCACCTTCGTGGAGCCTTCTGCGCACAGTTGACGTTGACACCAACCTTCCGGTGGCTGCAGCAAGAGAGGATCTAAGATGTGTCGGAGTAGCGGTTCTATTCCTGCGTGCACTTAATGTCAAATATCGGTCATCGGCACTGGTCGTAACAGTTGGCCGTCCTTGACTGAACCTCCTAGATGCCGAATCTGTGGTTTGAAATTGCCTCCAAAGTCTATGAACCACAGATGGACTCACATTTAGCCATCTGGCCACTTCTGATTGACTCTGCCCTGCCTCTAGTCTCCCGATGGCTCTCCATCGTAGTTCTTCAGGCAAATGATGCCTAGAGGTCATTATTACGAATTGGCTATCTCAGATTTTCAATGTCGCAATCACAGTAAAATTTGTGTGCTTTCTCTCAAACTTGGACTTTTATGCTCCAGGCAGATGACGTAAGCCGAGTGCAGCGTCACTAATTTGCATATTGCAATTTTACTCAGCTACTCTTAGTGGATAACATATGCAAATTTTGCACGGTTTGGCTTACTTTTGAAAGAGTTATCGCTATTTTTGTGATTTTTCCTTAATTTATGATAACCAGTGTATCATGGCCACAGACACAGACGAAACTTTAAAATAAAGAATTTAAGAACAATTTTCTCAGTCTTAATCGGCTCGGCTAAAATAACTTTTACAGGAGCTGCTCTCAGGAGATCGAAAACTCTCTCAGTTTCTTATGGAGGTGCAAAACTTAATCACCGGGAAAATGGGTGATAATATGCTGGGTACCCTTTGATTACAGCGTGTGTCTGTTAATAAACAAATATTCAGCGTTTACAATGATTCTTTCGGAACATTTGTAGTCGTGGCTGAAAGTTGACGAATTTTTGTCTTGTGCCGCGGCTGTTGTGAAAATTTCAGCGAATTAGAAATCCAGAATCTTTGTGATGAATTCAACAGGTCAGCCGCTTAGGTAGGCTAGTTAACCTCTACGAGCAGTAGGTCTTCGAGAAGGAAGTATTTTAGTAGAAATTGGGGAAAATCTAATAACATTTTATCTCGAAATTTATTTATTTCGGTACAATTTTAGACTACCAGAAAAAGCTACCAAATGCATTCCTCCCTGTTACAAGTCGGGAAAAGCCAAAGTATGTCTAATATAACAGCGACAATTTTTTTTGTTGTAAAAAAAGTATTCGAGTATAGCATTTTTTTTTTGCTGAGAACGGTGTTGCGATTAGTTGGTTTCCCGCATTAGTTTACCTTCTTTGTAAAGTCTTCCTACACCCCCTTACTTCAGAAAATGATACGACCCTTAAAATACTAGGAGTGATGCTGTTTAACATCGAAGTAAGGTTCTGACGAAA
>BMAW01084892.1:0-17651 GCA_019974015.1 Nephila pilipes | reverse complement strand
TTTTTCACATGCATTGCTAGTGGGTCTGAATCTTTCATGACAGAAATAGAATCTTAATTAAGGATCACTATTTATGATATGTGTTCAATATTTTTATTACTATGCAACACAGTGAAATTGTAAAAGCCATTAAAGTTCCGAACAGTGTTTTCAAAATCAAATAAATTACCACTTAATTTTTATTCACAGGTTAAAAATTAAATAATGATGCTATAAATCCATGGTGTAATCAGGCCCTCACAAAATGAAACACCACCCAAGTTCAGACATTTGTCCCATAACAAGTGTCCCTGGTTTAGGTAATAACATTTTAAAAGGGACCAGGACCAATAGAATAGTCCTTATCCCGTTCACTCCATCATATCACATTTGATACGCCCGAGAGTGCTTGCCAACCAACTCCATCGATACAAATAAGCTGCTCGAAGAACGTTTATTCGAATTTTAAGTGTTACTGATGATACACCTCACCGTGCAGTCTTATACAGATAGTGATAGGATATTGTTGACCTTCTATGGTTTGGGCTTGGATTTCACATTCATTGTCACTAGGGGGATATTGTTAATGATCAAAAAGCATGCAAGCCAGGTGGCATGATTTAAATATATTTCTTTCTGTTTGTTAGAAATTCGAACGGAACTTATGGAGGTTTATAAGAGGTAGAATCTCTTTATTTGTAGATGCTGTTTGTTTTATCTGAATTTGGTTTTTGTATAGCGGCAAATCGCTTAAGTAGAAAAGAAAGCTTTAACAGAGAAGGAGACTTGCGAATTACTGAATGAATCGGATGATATCAGAGAAAATACTGATCAAATTTCACCGTTCAGTGATTTAGATGATGAGTCTGAAACATCAAATAATGATACAGAAAAAGAAATACTCTTTGAGTGCAAGATATGATTTGATATGAAGAATTTATTTCCAGAATGTTTGTAAAATAATAACAAAACAAGATTGATATGTAACATATTCCATGTAATTTTATACTACACCATGAAAATTTGCATCAAATGCAGCGGTTACATTGCATTTTCTTAAGAGATGATCTTGCACCTTTTGTACTCAAACGAATAATTACTACTAAATGTTTTCATCCTGATGTATATTGTTAATGTTTAAATATAAATGTAAATCAAAATATTCAGCCTGAATAATGATTTTAGAAGAATATACATGAATTAGACTTATCTAAAATGATTGGGCACAAAGGTGACACTCCGCAGGCAGTCAGTACCCAGGAAGTAGCTTTTATTTTCCCTGGTAGTGAAAGGCTTCTTCGTATCCCCTATAAGAGGCATAACTGTACTTATATAAAATAAATTTTACTGAATACATCCAATAGCAAAGAATTTAAAACCTACTGATGAAGGAGAGACAGGAGCTTCTCCAAAACATTTTGCATAGACCGATCAGGCACTGAATATTCAGTTTTAAATCATGTGACGTTGCTCTTCAACGAATATTTCTTCATGGTAATATTTGCTATTCGCCATTATTCTCCCAGCCAATTTGTTCTGAAATATTAGGCTTGCCGAAAAGAATTAAGAAAACCTGATACTGAACGATACTGGTTTATCTCAATACTGAATAACTAGACCAACTCTCCTGAGATCCGCCCCAACTCACAGTTCTAATTATAGCTGAAAGAGTACTTTCCAATTCCTTGCTGACGTTCGACTATTCTTGATAGTACCGCGGATTAATGCATTAGCGCACCTTTAAGATCACACCACTCAAGCACTTCACCATAGCTACCCTTTCTCCCATCTCATTTTCTGCAAAATATCACTATACCTGAATCACTTCACTTAATTAACATAATCACGTTTCATTTGGGTCGGGAAGAAATTGTTGTTTCATGCAATCAACCGCAATGAAAGTCCCTTTGTTTATTGAAATCGTCAACATAGCCCAACGCCACCCCATTTCACTCTGGGCATTCCGGTTGATTTGTACATCGCGTACTCTTCCCAATAAAAGGAAACGTGACTTATGTTAATTAGATTATGAAATATACTAAATACATTAGATAGATTACGTTTAAAGACGGCGAAGAATTGTATAATAAGATTCGCCGGATGTTTGTTGGTGATAGAGATAGCGAAATAGAAATATTTGAAGTTATAGAAAGATTTCTTCTGCACCAAATACGTACGTAACTTAAATAACATCCGAAAAATCATAGGTCACAGAAAAGCTTTAGCATCCTCCGTACTCTCATTCTCATTCAACAGTAAAGACTCCTTTAACTGTTATATAGATAATAGAATAGGTACTTCCTATAGTGGTATTGATGGTGAATCGCCAAGCGACTGAGAAATATCGCCAAGCATGTTGTATCAAGAGAGTTTATGAATTTGTGACGACTCTGGCATAGCCTGTAATTGACGATGCCGTTGTAACAGAAGCATCATTTAACCTTTAGGTAAACGTCATTCAGACAATACTAGGAGGCTTAAACTCAGAAAGCACATGATTAGCCTTGGAATCAAAGTTCTAATCGCCTGAATTGCTGCAGACTTGGTTGTTATTATTAATAGGAACTGCCTATTGTAGATTCATTATTCAGTAACCAGAGACAGTCATTATCTATAATGACTAATTATGAAACTTAATAAATGCACCACCACGGTTTGTACGGGGTCTCACGTAAGTGTTAACTCAAAAACACCCATCTGGGAACCTGCTGCCAGAGTACTATGACCCTTTGGCATTCCTCGTGGAGAACTGTAAATGTTCTGTATAAGAATCAAGAAATTAGGTTACAGTTATGCGATGTGAGATTTTATTTTGTCTATCTTTATTTAGGCGAATGAAGCTGCCCTATCCGAAACAAAGTATTGTGTCAGCCGATTCTTACAACCGAATTGTCAGCCTTAAGTAATTTAGAACAAAGAACCTTAAAGTTTCCTTCTAATAAACCTCTGATCGTGAATTTGCTTTAACCTCTAAACCGAGCTTTGATACAGTAATTTTCCTCTCACCATCAATGAGTGTGTTTTTCACACGCAAGTGGTTAAAGGAAGCGAATAAGACACTGCATTATCGATAAACTTTATAATAAACTTTCAAAACAAATACTTCTACAAAGTACTGAAGGTAGACGAAAAGAAAACATAAAATAATGAACATCAAGCGGAAACCTGAATGGAATATAACTTTCGATAACACAGCTCGAAATTTACCTAATGTTTACTAACTACTTAAATGCGTAATTCTCGAAATTTTCCTCCAAAAACAGGCTTACATCGTGTTTTTCTTCCAGCGAAAGTCATTAAAACTGGTTAAAGTGTAGCGAGATTCTTTTCTTCTCCTCCGTTGGAAGGTTTATTTATTAAATGTTCGAACGAAGAGTGTTCGTCCCGCTTAGCGAAGCACATTATTTCTACGAGTATAAAGTCTATAAATTAGTTGTTCGGCTTTTCCCCGCAATAAATGTAATTGTCTGAGTGAAACTCGGTCGCGATAAAATAGTTGTGGGTAAATATGACTGGTTTCTGATAAAAATATTTTAAAAATTCCGAAACGTGAGGTACTTTATAATTTTTAAAGAAATTTTTCTATATTCAGTTATGCTGTGAGCCACATTGGAAATAAATCGTTTATTCTGATTTAGTGTATCAAAATAAATGGAATAAATATTTTCACAAGTGATAAAAGCACATGGTACAGTCGTGAGGAGAAAAAGTATTAAGGAGGGCGAAAAAAAAAACCTTAATTTAGAAAACTACTGCTATTTCAAAATATGTAAATTTTCTACAGCTTAAATTAATGCTATCGAATAATAAACTAAATAATATTTGTAAGAAACTGATATTTTTGTATTATGTAAAAGTTAACGAAATTGGTGGATGGCAGCTTTGAAAAAGTGTAACATTGCCTGTGGATTGCAGCATCTGAAATAATACTAGAAGATTTATTGGTACGATATGCGTACAGAACTACGCCGTTTTTCAGAACACCAATTTGGAGAAGAATCTGTCATGGATTGCAACACATTTTCATCCGGTGATGCTACAGAATCTTTTTTTTTATCGACAACATAATTAATTTAGAGTTGTAAAATGACATGCTGGTTTGCTTCCTATATTTGATATCATTAGAACCGCCAATGGGATATTTAAACAAGCCAGTGCCTCTGAGCATGTTTCGTGCTCCACAACTTCCAGCCGTTGGAGATGAGACCTTTTCAATGGCCATCTCTAACTCCAGACCTGAATTCAATTGAAAACATTTCGTAGAGCATTCTTCCTTGAGATATAAGAATGGGCAATAGTGCGGCAGCAAATATGATTTAAAAATTAGAATACAAATTTGCTAGAACAGTTCTCCCCAATTAGTAGTTAGAGTTTCCCAGAGTTTCGTAAGGTGTATAAAAGAGGCTGAATAAAAACTAGAACAATGGTGGAAATTGAAATAACTTACATAAAAAATAACGAATACATTTTTTTTTATTTCTAATAGCGGATTATAAACAGTTATAGCAAAAAAGAAAAGAAAAAACAATTACAATTAAATGGGAACAAAACACAAAATAAGAGCGAGAAATGCTGCAACAAAGTTCATTAATCCAACATGTCTCTAACCTCCCTGTAACGTTCAGAAAGAAAAGTCTTTCGAAGCGCAACGCAGTGGAAGAGCGGAGTGGAGTCCATATCCTCACCAGAGCTGCACAGAGCGCAAGCCGGAGAAGGAGCCATTTTGAATTTAAAAAGATGTTTTTCGTAAACATTCATGTCCGGTGTCTAGGCGGAATTCAGCGACCACTCTATGTCTTGGGCCATTTCTCAAATTGGAGACAGCATTCTTCCAAGCCTTGTAAGTTAGTCGATTAGAAAGGTTCTCCTGAGAATGGGATTCGATAGATTTTTTAATAAGGTTTTTAATTGTACAGAGAGGCAAAGGACGAGAAATATTCTGCTTAATCAAAGCACCCCTTTTAGCCAGACAGTCCGCTGTCAAGTTACCCGGGAACCCACCGCAAGACAATAGTTTTCTCAAAAGCAGTCATGTTCTCGAGGTGACGACGACAGTCCAAAATGTCCTGCGTTAAGGCATGTTCTTCAGATACGATGGCTAGCAACGCATCCTTTCAATTGTAGACTACAGCTCTTGTGAATTTATCCAGGTGGCAGTGTCACTGGGATAATGCCGTGTGATTCGCAGCAATTTCTCCGTCAAATGCGGTACCTCTCCCCACAGGGATGAAGAAGGAAAATATTTTGGAGAAAACTCCAGCACCTGCGTTAGGACCAATGTTCAGGAGAGACTCATCATTAAAAAACGGAATGGCGAGGGTGACTCTTGATTAATTGACTGTTTATTAATTTCGAAAGTAGACGCAGTACGAGGACTATTAGTGACGCACCCTACAATTTTTAAACTCAGTCAAGTCACAAGAATGACATCTGAGCTGGTACCTCGCTCTTCTACTTCACGCCATCTGGATGTCTCAGCGTCTCGATAGATACAACGTGCATCAGCCCTGATACATGAAGAGTCGTTTCTGGATTTGAATACATAACTCGACGTAAAAACCGCCAGTCGTGAACTCGTGACCGTGACCGTTCGGCTTCCGTACCTAACAAGGACGACACCTGAGCTTCATACCATTGTTCAAATCTCCATAACATCCCAATGTGAGGACTCTGAGCCCTGAATGAGCAAAAAGTCTGGCTCGACCCCTTCTTCCATTCTGGCGACGAACCTTTTCATGGATCAGCTTTATTAATTCAGTCTGCATGCCACTAGTGGCAACACAAAGAGTTTAAGTCCACTTACATTTTTATATAATATCCAATTTCTTTTGATAATGTCGTGGAGTTTATTTGCCGATGATTGTTATTAATGCGCTTACATTTTCATTTTCCAGCTGTGCTTTCTTCAATCATACGATCAACGAGTCATCCTTAATCATCATGCCTGGATATCTGCTCAAGGAACGATCCCCATTCTTCAATTCTAACTTGGCTTAGCTTAGAATCATGTTCTTCATACACCAATGCTCTCTAGCAATACGGGTGGCTAAGTCTTCTTTGCTCAAGGGTTTGGAGAATTCTCGACAATCCATTACTATTTTGAATTACTCAATAGGTGAACGAGCTATTTCTTTAAAATATTTACTAAATCAAAGGTTTTTAATTCATAACTACTGTATTTCTCCACAGAAGGGCTTATTTATCCAGACATGCAATGGACAAGATATAGTTTTCCATCTTCCGACAATTTCAGCAACACGGCATCATGACCTTGTCGGCTTGCGTCTGAATGCAATTAAGTTCTTTTTTCTATGTTTTAAGATGTTTAAAATTGGACTGTTTGTCAAAATTTCTTTGATTGAGTTCCGAAAATAAAATGATTCTCTTTTCTTAATAAATCATTAAGTAGTTTCGCAATTTCAGAATATTCAGGAATGAATATTAGAAAGTAACCAATTAGGCCTAGAAACTCTGAACTTGTTTGACAGCTAGTGTTTTTGCGAATGAAGGACGCTTGGTACCAGTTTCAACAATATTTCTAAAAATTTCAACTATTCCTTTTAGAAACTAGGATTTTTTAATTGGAATTCAAGACCGTATTCAGATACACTTTCGAGAATGATCACACCTTCTTTCTCATCTGCTGATGGAATGGTTAAATAGTCCATATGAATTACAACTATGCCTTTATGCATCGAATTTCAAATATAATTTAAAGCATCTTTGAAAAATATTAGATCTAGTACTTAAGCCAAATAGTACCTTGTTGAATTCGAATTGTCCGAATAAAATAAATAAATTTTCGAAAGTCATCATCAACATCATATAAAAGTCCATTTTTCAATTCCAAGGGTTATACACTTTAACATCTTGCAGTCTATCCAGTTCATCATCTATTATAGGTTGAGGACATAAATCGTTGATAATTTTGCAGTTTAATTTGCTGTAGTCTACACAAAGTTTGGAATCCCTTTTTTTCTTCTTTACTAGTACTACTGGACTTGTATATTCAGAAAAACTATGTCTGATGATTCCTTGGTCAAGTCTCTCTTCAATATGTCTGTTTACATTTTCCTTCTCTGCAAAAATGGAAATTTTTCTTGTGAAATTATTTTTACTTGCGAGTCGATAATGTTTGACTCAAATATAATTCGTCTTCGAGATTATACATAATATTTGCATTTGCCATTCTCTTTTCTCATGTTTGCGGTACTCAACAATATTTTAGGTGAAATTTAAAGAAGCTTGTTCCAAAAATCCAGTGCCTATAATAACTTGAACGTGAAGATGCTTGGACAACACTACTTGTATCAGTCACATTAAAGGATTGTGGTCTTTATATAATACGAAGTCATGTTTGGAATAATCTTTCATTAAAGTTTAGATTTTCCTGTATTGGGGAGAACAATGCATTTCTTCTAAGCTTTCGGATGGTCTACCATCTTCATACATACGCCTTCACGTGTGAGAGTAACTAAACTACTGCATCTACAAATGCGGACATGGTTTTCTCGCCAAGTGTAATATTTCTTAGATTTAGCTCTTTCTGCTGGATGACAGAGCATCCATGAGAGTTTAAAGGGAAAATTAAATAATAATACAAACTTAATTCAAAAACAGATAAAAAGTAATAAAAGGTTTCAAAATGTGATACCTAAATATTAAAATACAAAATAGCAAAATAGATTTAAAAAACAGAATTTAAAAGAAAAAATAAAAAGGAAAAATATATATTAGCTATTTTTAGGAAACGACAGTACTAATAAATTATAGAATTTCAGTAAAATTAAAGCTAACATAGTCAAATGATAAGACAATTTGACGAAACTAAAAAAATCCTTAAAAATTAAAGATAATGTTCATAAAGCAATTTATTAAACCACAAAATAATTTTGTGTCCACAAAAAGTAAAGGAAAGAATCAACAATGAAAAAAGAAACATATCAGCAAATTAAAAAAAATATGATATAATGGAATTTAGTGTAACAAATCTATTGCAAGGGTTTTCTAGAATTGCGGGCCCAACTCTTCCAATTCAGAATATGTTACATAAAGCGAAAATGAGCCAAATAATCAAACTAACCAATGAAATCCAAAACAATAAATATAAGAAGTCCGAAATAAAAATGTACTAGGAATTCTGAATATAATAAAGAAACATAGTTATTATTTAAGAAAGTAAAAAACTTTAAGATGATGAAAAGAAGAAAAATTGCATAGAATAAAACAGTTTTAACTCTTTCGGCACTGCCGTACCAATTACCTATCACTCACGAATGTCGTTCACAGCCGGGCGTCCAATCCATGCATCGCCGGAGAAAGGGCTCAGGGGCCGGGCGATGCATATTGGCACTTCACGTTTGTCTAAAAATCTCTAGATGGCGCCCTATGTCCATTACTTTTGAACTGAATATAGTTTTAAGATCTTGACCTTCAGTTTGATCACAATCTTTTCTTAATGCGGTATTTTGCTCACTAGCTGTTGTGAGGGAGGAAGGAAAGCGTAATGTAAACAAACTTAACTCTGCTCTTTGAACTTCCATTGATGTACAATAGTGTTTCTTGGTTTTAACCAAATGTTTTTTTATCAGTTTTTCTTATGTATTTCTACATTCCTTTCTTTTTAGAATTTTATTGTCAGAACTGCCTGACTTTGCGTACTTTTGGATGTATTTCCTTTACTTTCTTTTTTATTTCGGAAAGCCTCGACTCCAGTTCATTATGGTGATAAAGAGCGTTGTTTATCAGATAAAATATACTTACATGTTCAACGAGCTAATTAACGAAGAAA
The DNA here is from genome assembly GCA_019974015.1 of Nephila pilipes. Classification (NCBI taxonomy): domain Eukaryota; kingdom Metazoa; phylum Arthropoda; class Arachnida; order Araneae; family Nephilidae; genus Nephila; species Nephila pilipes. The sequence continues at coordinate 8,881 of BMAW01084892.1, read as the reverse complement.
GAGTAATTATTTTTCTAAAAGGTTTGAAAGGGCTATTTCTAGTGATTCTAATGCGGACATTTTGTCAGAGACGGACGAACAGGACTTTGCGCTTTGAGAAATACCACTCTCGGTTTTCACTTTATTAATTTCTTACTTCTTGTAAATTTATTTTATTAGTTTTAGTTTATTGATGTATTTTGTCACTAAAACTTCGGAATAATTTCAGAAGCGCTTTTGAAAATTATTTCTCTAGGTGAGCACTTTTTTATATACATTTTTTCTGTAAATTAAAAGAAAAATTTTATTAAAAGCGCTAATTTTGAAATATATAACTTCCTAAGTAATAATTTAAACTATTATTAATAATTATAACATTAGGGCGAAAACTTTTTATACCTGATTTTTTTTCGAAGGTTAAGTTTGTCGACGCAAAACTGCCGTCCCGTGAAACAGTTCCTTTCGATTCTCCTCCGTCCCCAAGGAACGTCCTAAGCAAAGGTGTGCCATCCCCAAACGTCACTGAAATTAGAGTGTCTAAATCCCAGGCTAATTCAAAAGAAAAGGAAAAGATGAAAATTTATTTAAAACCAAAGGAAAAATAATTAAAGGATTGATAGTAAAAAAAAATCTTGAATAATTAAGTGATAAAAATAAAAATACAGAAAAAATAAAATAAAGAATAAAAAAAATTAAAAAGAAAAATAATTAATTTAACAAAAGTAAAATAAAAGTAATTTTATTTTTACTTCTTACACAAAAACAAAAACACTCGATCTGCTTTATAATTATTACATTTTAAACAGCTTTTAATAAAATTAATAGGCTATTCAACAAGCAAATATATTTTGTGAAATTTATCTCATTTATTATAGATATAAGATAGGATGTGTGAAATACATTTATATATAATGTTCCTATCATACAAAGACTCATGCACCCATTCCAGTAAGGTACCTTGTGAATCATAAAAAGAAAGTTGACCCTCTCATCATAATGTTACAATAAATTTGATTATGTTCAATTTTAAATAAACATCTAAATATTCAAATTGAAAAATATTATCATTCCGAAATAATTTTAAATAAACTGTATAAGAAAATAAGTAAAATTTGTCTTCCTTCTTGTTGATTTGAAAAAGTATCAGATAATCCATATTCATATTCGTTGTAAGATAATTATTTTCAATATAATTATATTCATTACAATGGAAATATATATTGGCAACACTATTGCTAGCAAGTCCACATTAAGATATTCCTTTGATAATTTATACTTTTATTAACGAGAATAATATAGTTTTCTTATAAATTTAAAGTAACTTATAATGTAACTTCTTTCATAAGACATAGTCCTATTAGAATTAAATTTCTTATAATTATCTAAGAATTTTAATTAAATTATCAATGTCTATTAATTTAAGAAGTTCTTCGAAATCACAACTGTATATAAGGAAAATATCTTTATTTTTAATACATAATTAAATATTATTAGCTCTAGTGATTTTACAACGTTTTTCTGAATTTCACTTGGTGTGTGTGTGTGTGTGTGTGAGTGTGTGTGTGTGTCATCAAATTTTCGAACGTTAATTTAACCAACTTCCCATCAAGCTAGAGCTTTGAAATTTCGGGAATCGTTCGTACTCGCCTAACAATGCAATATTTAGACGTTTGCGACAAGTTTTAACTAATATTTCAATAATTTTAATAAGTCAAAATATTCTTTCCTCTAGGCGCTTTTAGGATTGAGGGAAAAAAAAATTTCCCCCTCTGGGAACACCGGGCACTCCCCACACCACATGACGCCTCGTAAAACTATTGTACTCACAAAGGGGAGATACTATCTCCCTTTACTATCTCCGAGATAGTAAGGGTTGCTGACTTTTAGTCAATAATCATGAGCAAGAAAGAAAGTTTCCAATATTTGGCACCATGTCTTATCACAATAATTTTTTCTGAATTCTGGTTCCCATTTTTTTTTTTAATAGAATAGCTTACAAACTTTCAAATGCATGTTTTGATTTTATGAGTATTATGAATTTTTTAATACGCTCAAAAATGTCTCTTTTTTAAGTAAATTTTAAAGATAAAAATAGCCAACAGTTTTAACTAATATTTCAATAATTTCCTTTAATAAACTTTGCCACCATATAAAAACGTTGTTCTTAAAAACGTTGGTTTTTATATCGAATTATTCTCCACTAATCCAAGAGGTCCAAACTTACTGTTTACTTAATTAAGGAATTTTTGAGTTTACGAAAGCTAACTTTACTGATATAAGAAATGCGCTTTTATAAATCTATCGCAAACATAATGAACAGCACTGCCCTTTCCCTTCGCGTACTATCATCTTACTGACGTGATATACCATTTTTAACAAACGTAATTAAATGCAAACAGAGACAACGCAAGGTTCTGCCTCAAAATTTCGTCTTAATCAGCTCAGAGCTATCGAGTTCGTTTAATCCCCACTTTTGAGCAAACCGTAATAGCATTCAAAGACAAACAATAAAAGCCACGGATTTAATTACTATAATTAAATTTTGAGGTTAATGGGATACTGAAATTAAATAACGTTGGGACTTTGCTCGTGTAATTGGGTTTCAAATCCCTGACAGAGAATTTATTCTGACTACCTCGTAAGAAGCTTATTTTTCCAACACATTGGGGTAGGCTCCTCTTTAACCCGTCTTGGTCTCTGACATATGAACGAGATCGAGGGCTTATGAAATGTTTTACAGGAAAATTAAAATCCGCATTGCTGCAACATCAGATTCAAATGTTGTTTTGTATGTTCGGCCATTGTAAAAGCTTAATGTCATGTAAGAAAATTATTAATGAAAAAGAGAATTTTTAAATAAAAAGTCTGCTTAAAAGTGCTAATTGGCGGCCATATTAAAACTATTTAGCACATGTTTTCCTTTGAACATGAATACAGGGAAACTAAGTTAAGAAAAATACTTTGAGGAATTAACTGTGTGCGTGCGTGTGTGTGTGGAAATGTTTGGAGTTTCCTTCTATAATTAACTGTTATTTTGGAAAAATGAAGAAATTTAGTTTTCTTCCATGGCTTTATTGAGGCATTAAGAAGGTTACTGTCGTCTGCTACTTTAGAATAGACATGTCAAGGTCACTCATTTTCGTTTCTCCTTCATCGGTTGCCATGGCAGCGAATAATGTACCATCGCCACTGAATTTATTTTCAATACTTCAGATGAGGTCTGAATTCCTTTGCGTTTGGACGTACTTTATGTAAATGTAATGTCTCTTTTAAATGTCTTTTTAAAACGTGTTTCTTTTTTCTTTTTTTTCAAAATTATATTTTGAAAAATGAGAGTGAATAAAGAAATAAAACTTATCCTTACAAAATATTTATAAAATACCTATGCGCATACAAATTTATTTAATATAAAATGTTTTAATGAGATATTTAGTTCCATCATATAAAGGCAAAAGAAAATTAAATGTTTATAATTACATGTTAGCAACATTTATAAAATGCTTTACAGATCTTGAACAAATATTTTAATGATACAGATTTAAAAAACTAACGATGATCCTGAAACTCAAAATTTTGTTTTTGTTAGAAGTCTGTTTACAAAATTAAAACGAAGTGGGGGGCAGTGATTTCCATTCTCAAATAACGTTACAGATGGAAGTAAAGGAAAAATCTGCGACCTTGAAGCTTCTACTCTAAAGTAACATATTTTAGGAATTTTAAGCATACGGCAGGAAAATAGAAGTTTTTTATACGCCACAGCTAGCGAAAAAAAAAAAAATAGAAAAAAAGTTATGTTACGGTACAAATGCAAGTATTTATACCTGGCAGTCTCATATCGAAAATTCTGAGAATTTCTTCGAGCTATAGTTGTAGTTTATACGCTTTTGAAAGTTGGTTGATTGGAAATTAGGTTTTATTTTTTAAATCATTAAAATTAAATAAGCTTAAAATAAAGTAATAACTCGATATCCTCACAATTCGCAAGGCTCCTTTCCATTTGTTAAGCGTTGCCATGGTAGGCTAGTGGCTGTGGTAGTGGATTCGCAGCCGGCAGTTTGCGTCGAGGCGTAAGTTGGAATCTTGATTGCATTCAAGACTCGCCGGGTACGAGGAGCTGATACAAGTTAAATTTGTCGTTTATAAAAGTTTTTCTGTTGGCGTGGAGCGGAAGTTTAGTGAGGGAGGGGCTTGCTCAGGTGTCGTCCTCGTCACTTGACGAGGATCAAAATTACTACGTCAGTCACCAATAGCCCTTGTGTTGCTTACCAGTGCGACGTTAATAAAAGCAACCAATCAACCATTTGTTAAAACTAGAGAAGCGATGTAAAAATCAAAAACTATTTATTGTAGTTTAAAATACACCCCATTTTTAAAAAATGAATCCAGTTCTGGTTTTAAAACCATTTCTATAAGTCTTAATTCAAATTAAACTTAACTAAGGAATTACTGTCAACTGCTCTACTTCCATATTACAAGTGATTAGAATATAGAATTAGCAATATGTTATACATGTGTGTATGTGAGTGTGTGTAATAATTTCACTTAAAAATAATTTAATTTTCAAAATTTTCCTCTTTCACTAACTCACATTACAGAGATCATTCTTATTTTCTGATGCGATTCCAATTTATCCTTTATTTTTGCAATCACAAAATCGTAAGGTATGCTTAGTCAACTTTTCCAATGCCTATAAAGATAACCTCTACTAGACAGTGGTCTCCAGCTAAAGTCACCCAAACTCTCTTCATCCAATACCACATGACAAAAAATACTTTCATATGAATTCGAAACATGGTCAAATTCTCTTTTTTTCACTGTAGCCAAGGCGGTGAAGCTACGTCTCTCTATTGTCAATACGTAATCTCCCCTCTTTGTTATTTGTTGCCTCTCTCTCATAAAAAGGACTAAATAGACTTCATTCTGAAATGGTGTTTTCATTACAACTATGACTTCTAATGCCTCCGTTTACTCGTCTCCACTGTATATAATATAATATTATATATATATATATATATATATATATATATAGCATTTCTGATTTCAAAAACGGGAACTTTTTGAAACACACTCGTGATGCTTAATCGTTTTCTGTTGTGATGCTTATCTAGACTATTCCTTTTACCCTTTTACTACTGCATTTGTTTATATGATTTCATTAGGTAAGGATTCGACTTCTTGGCACATATGATTTCGCTCCCAGAATGTATAAGTTCTAGAAAGGTACTCATTTCGTACTGGTTATCCAGCATATATGTTCATTTTCTCGAAAATTCTGGATTCATTACTTAAATCTCGTTTTTTTATTATTTATTTGTCTAATGATTTATATTGCTTATCCGATTAATTGATAATCGTACAATAAAATTTGAAAAAAGGACTCAAAGGCCCTTTCGAATTCATTTATGTGTCGAAAGCAGTCATTTCTTTTACAAGTCATCTCTTAATTATTAAGGGAATCATATGTGTAAAAAAAAAATTTAAGTAACAGTTCTTACTGGGTAAAAGAGTAAAAAAAATGAAGAAGAAAAAAAAAAATTTCTATCAGTAATAAATTAAAGGACAAATATACTGAAAATTACAGTTTATCCTCTTCATAAATAAATAAAGTGTAGACTTTTACTAATATTTGCCAGCTACAAATATTTGACTAAAAACTGAAGTGTTGAGAACGATCATAAGTCGGATAGATAAACAGTTGTAATCCTCATAACACCTCATTTTTCAGTTAAAAATTTTCACTGTTGTATTCAAAAAAATCTACACTTTTTTTTATGATGACATTTAATTATTTTTAGTACATTTTCGTTTAACTTCATAGTGTCTGAAGAAAAAAATATTTTTTTAACTTTCACTGCTCGTTTACTCTTTTGTCACTTAGAAATTTTTGTTTATTTAAAAAAATTACCTAAATCATGTTCCACTTTTTAACTCTTTGTTTCCAAAGAAACATTTCTACATCACTTTATGATTTTGTAAATTAATATTGTATTGTCACCCGAACTCAGTTTATTTGCAAAATTTTAAGGTTCTATCTTATGAAGAAGTGGGTGAAAAATTGATGAAAAGATTTCTGATATGCAAACTGATGCACACACTCATACTGACACCCAGTACAAGAAAATAAGTAGTGTTGGATAAAAGGAACCGTGCAAACGGAAATTGTTGCACCCATCTTTAAAGCTAAAAAATAAAAATTTAACAGTACCCAGACTAAATGTTTTGAAGTTAATTTTAGGAAGCAATTATAAAAGGTACATATGTTTTATGAAACCAGAAACTTTTTTACTTTTATAATAGGTAACGACTTTGAAACAAAAATGATTTGACTCTATTTATACCGGATGTTTCAAAACTCATGGGCCAAGATTTAAAGGGTGATGGAAAACCCCTTAACAAGCAATTTACTCTTACAAGCGTAACCCGTGAACGGACAAGAGGTGAACCGTTACACGACACTGTAATGGAATGCATAATGCGCAAGTATTCTTATTCATCGTCATTTCTTCTGTGGATTTCAGGAGGCATGGCGACGTAAATAATTCCGCCGAAAAAGGAAAAGGCCATGTGTTAGAAAACTTGCGCATTATGCATTATGGTTTACCGCTTGTTCTGCGCCTGCGCAGTGTAGGTTGAAGATTGCTTTATTAGATGTTTTCTATCGCCCCTTGAATTTTTGTTCATGAGTGTCGAAACAAACTGTTTTGAAAACAGTTTTTAGAATTAAAAATATTGCAAAAGTATATTGGATATACAATGAAAATGCTTCGCACGGAACTGAGGCGATTGAAATATCTTTTAACGATGTATTCGAAAAAATAAATTAATTTTTTATTACTTCGAGTTCCTGATAAAATTTACACTTGTCAGTGCATATGCTAAAGGCGTTTGTTTTTCTAGTTCATCAATTTTTTCCAGCGATAAAGATCCACATATAGCAGCATTTTGAGACCTAATTTGTTAGAACTAAACAAGCAACGCCTTCTCTTTTCGTTCTCAAATTTTATTTCTCCGACGCGAATATACTGCACTCAACCATTGCCATAATTTAATCTCTATTTAAATACTACAGAGCTACTTTTAGTCAACAACAAACTACTGCAGCTGACCACATATCAAAATTAAATGTGAAACGCACGTAGCAAGTTTCCTGAATATCTTTTCTGGTCAATCAATCAGTCAATCGAATTTCGTTTTTCGTTGTCATATTATCGTTTGCTTTGATTCTTATATTTAATTGAATAGCTATTTTTAATACGTTAGCACCTTTGCTGGCAAAATCTGAGTTTGTACAGAAAAGTTAGTTTTTTTAGATTATTGTCAATAATCAAATTCTGAGCTGATTTTGATTTAATCCTATTTAGGGGGGAGAGGGGAACCTTTGGTATGATTTGACTCCAAAATCTACCTCCTCTTTCTTATAAGAGTTCACAGGGTTCACAGGAAAAATCTGTTTGGTTACCATGTGTAATAAGAATCAACTTGGCGACGGATCATCTTAAACTTTCTCACGCCGCCAGATCCCTCTGAAATAGGATCCAACTTAGACTTCCGTTTTTGATCTTTGATTATCATTAACTTCCTTTAACAGCTTCACTTTAATTTTAAGCACAAAAGCTGTTTATTTTCTTTTCAATTATCTGTCATTGCTCACGAAAAAAAAAATTATTTAAAGTACGAATACGAATATGTGAATTACAAAAGTACGAATTACGAAAAATACGAATTACACCGATTTCGACTCAAAATTTGCTGAATTTCACACAAATATCACTGGATTCAACACAAATTTCACCAATTTCTACATACAATTCACCAATTTTCTTACTAGAATTCACCGGTTTCGACACCCCTATTACCACCTGTAGCTATTGTTCATATTATTCCGTGAAACGAAAAATAATTCAAAAAAATTTGTTTTTTAATAGTGAAACCTTTTTGTGATAAGATAACTTTTTTTCGTGTTAGATGAACAAAATTATATGTAATTACATATATTTTGTTTGAATGACATTATATATAACACATGTATCAATAAGTTCCGAGACTAACCCAGAGATGGCGCTCATAGTAAACCAGTAACCAGGTCTTTCTAGAGTACTAACCTTTGCTTGAAACGTGTCAAAATTTTAAGTCGATCGGACCAGAAACAGCTGAGTTATCGAGGTTGGAGTAAAGTCGTTTTGTAGTTTGTTTAAAAAATGGAAAAAACCGAGTTTCGTGTTCTGATAAAACATTGTTTTTAATGGGTAAAAACACCGTGCAAGCGAAACAATGGATTGAAAAATGTTACCCGGACTCTTGTCCATCAAAAGCAACGATTTGTCGGTGGTTTGCCGAGTTTAAACGTGGTCGTACCGACACAAATGACGCGGAACGCTCGGGTAGACCTGTGGAAGCCGTTACACCGGAAAATGTGAGTGAAGTGACAAAAATTATAATGAAAGATCGTAAAGTGAAGCTCCGTGAGATTGCTGAGATGACACAGATATCATATGGAAGTGTATTTACTATCCTTCATGAAAAATTGAGCATGAAAAAGGTTTTTTCCAAGTGGGTGCCGCGATTGCTTTCGATGGAACAAAAACAGCAACGAGTCGATGATTCAGAAAGCTGTTTATCGCTATTTACTCGCAACAAAAAAGATTTCTTGCGTCGTTACGTGACCATGGACGAAACATGGATACATCACTACACTCCAGAGTCGAAGCGGCAGTCATCTGAGTGGCGCACAGCTGGCGAAAGCCGTCCGAAAACGCAGCAGTCAGCTGGCAAAGTCATGGCGTCAGTTTTTTGGGATACGCATGGCGTGATTTTCATTGACTACCTCGAAAAAGGTAAATCGATCAACAGTGATTATTATATTGACTTGCTGGTGCGTTTGAAGGAGGAAATCGCAAAAAAA
>BMAW01084885.1:0-19742 GCA_019974015.1 Nephila pilipes | reverse complement strand
ATCAAAACATGCATTTGAAAATTTGTAAGTCATTCTATTAAAAAAAAATGGGAACCAGAATTCAGAAAAAATTATTGTGATAAGACATGGTGCCAAATATTGGAAACTTTCTTTCTTGCGAATGATTACTGTCTAAAAGTCAGCAACCCTTACTATCTCGGAGATAGTAAAGGGGAGATAGTTCTCCCCTTTGTGAGTACAATAGTTTTACGAGGCCTCATGTGGTGTGGGGAGTGCCCGGTGTTCCCAGAGGGGGAAAGAAATTTTTTCCTCAACCCTAAAAGCGCCTAGAGGAAAGAATATTTTGACATTAAAATTATTGAAATATTAGTTAAAACTTGTCACAAACATCTAAATATTGCATTGTTAGGCGAGTACGAACGATTCCCAAAATTTCAAAGCTCTAGCTTGATGGGAAGTTGGTTAAATTGACGATCGAAAATTTGATGACACACACTCACACCAAGTGAAATTCAGAAAAAAGTTGTAAAAAACCCCACCGAAGATAAGAATTACAAATGTAAGCATAGTCATACAATAGAAATAAATTTAAAAGGGAAAAGCATACATAACAGACAAGATTTACTCCCATCTAAAAACAACTCATTCATCCAAATGTTTCACTGTAAAATCTTAACCACGATTTCTTTCACCCCCAACAAAAATAAAAACTCTAAATTTAAGATGGGGAGGAGAATGCTCTAGGTTAAAATAGGGTCTTGTATTTTTTTTAGAAATACAAAGATTTGTTTATTTTCTATAATGTTTATATACATCATTAGCCCAAATGTAATGTGACACCCAATTTTTTTTTATATAGATAGGGAATAATAAGAAAAGAAAAAAAAATTAATGTGATCCATTCATTTTACATAAAAGAATTCAAAGAAAATATAATTTAGTCAGATAAGCATTTATTAAAAATGGTAAACACAGGTTACATTCATTGCAATAAAATTAAGTAAGGCAAAGGCATTAGTAAACTAATTGAAAGAGTTGTTACATTCAATTCACCCAGACCTCAAATTTAGTGTGAGCCTATATTTTAACAAGCAAAGGTTACTAAAAAAAATTGTATTAGATTTGGGCTAATATAGCAATTTAACATTTTACTTATTTACATAATTGTCATTTAAATTTTATAGGCACTGTGGTAATTTTTATATACACAAGTTGTTCATGCTCACTGTCAGGCATCATAAAAAGTTGCAATAATTTTTTAGCATCCACACAGTTGCGCTTTGAATACTTGACTTTAATGATTACCTTAGGATTTTTAAAAACTGTTCTAGGAAATTTTTTTACAAGCTTCTTTCCTATTAAGAATAAAATTACTGCAAGCACTTAGTAATCACAAATTGTTTTGCATTGAATTTGTAAGCAGAGAATAACAAAGTGGAGAACTTTGAGCAGTGAAGAGGACATTCAAATTATTTATAAAATAGGACACCTTCAGCATAACTACAATTCATAAAAAATGGGAACTTTCTACACTTATTTTCTACATCAAATGATTAAATATTAAAAAAAAAAGTACATACACAAAAACCAATAAAATATACTTCTTATATTACATTCGTTACAAGCATTTGCAATAAAACACATAATCCAATGGAAAATCCTTCAGAACTTGTTTATGAAGTGTAAAAAAATATCCAACTAAAATTTTTGAACAAATGGAGCCAAGCAAGATTGGATTTATGTACACATAAAGACAATTCTAGTGTATATGCATAAAATTTACTCACCCCGTAGAAGTAGTAAATTCATTAAGAGAGTACATCCTGATTTTCCTTCATGTCTGAAATTGTGACAGTGCTGCATAAAATTTAATTTAAAACACAATGTCCAAGTGCAAGCACTCTAATAAATTAAATAAGCTATAAGAGCGAAGTAATGGGAACTATATAATTAAGGGAGCAGTATAGCTGCTTCAAAGATGGATGCATAACAGTAGAGAGTGAGGCACATTCCAATAGGCTCCAAATAACCAGAAATGATATAATTAAATTATGATCAGAGAACTCGCAAATAGGTGGTGAACATGACTGGATCCATTCATTCTATTCTCATTGAAGAGTCAGACATCAGAAGTTATGTCAAGAAGTCTACATTTGATACAGATTTTTCTGGTTCAACACCACATTTGTGCTTCATCAGACTACCGACTCTCCCAACATTACCAGGATTTTTCATTTCTTAAGATTGAAAGTGTTCCTGAAAGGAACCAAATTTCAGTCGTGGAAGCCAGCCATTTAAAATGCATACCACCTCAAGGAGTTCCAGATCACCTTCCCACAGAGCAACTATTGTTAAGAGAGGTGTATCAGACATCAAGAGGACTACTTTGAGAATATTAGTTTTAGGGTGTTATTGAATATTTTTATCTTGAATGAAATATGCATAATGGTAAAATTTAATGGCCAAGAATGCCATACACAGTAATAAGATATTAAACAAGGTATAACTGACCTAGACATGCAGAAAAAAAATTGAGTTGGTAAGAAGGGATATAAAAAAAAAAAAAAAAACCCTGAAACCACGTCACCTGTGTTTACCAAATTGAGAACCCTATGGGAAAGATCAATAGGGGAACCTCAGGAAAATAATTGAACTTACCTGAAAAAGGCAAGCCCCTAAGGGGCTTTATGAATAAGAGGTCAGATTGTTTTTGAACATACCACATATTTGATGACAAAACAAATTACTGCAACTATCTTATTAATTTATACTCACCACCTAAAACCCAATTTCTCTCTTGTTGTGCTTTATCCCCATGAATACACAATGCTTTGAACCTAAAAAGAAAATTTCTTTTAATTCACATTTAAGTGCCATACATTCAATGCATATTTAATTTAATCTGTTCCAATACTAATGATGTAAAAAGTACTTATGATTTATCTGACCTGTTGTTCATATAAATATGCAAAAAGAGTGCTATTGCCATTAGTAAATATGATCAGAAAGCCACCCTTACCATTAAGGCACCCACATTAAGACAATAAATACATCTTGAAACCCTGACAGATTTAATAACATTGGTCCCACAACTTGAAAGGTTTTTAATGGAATTGGGATTTGAATCCACAATTCAATGGAAATTATGCAGATTGAAAAAAGCATGTGATTATGACTCTAGCAAACACAGCTACATTTCCATGACTTAAATAATTAATGAAGAATAAAACAACAGCCATCAAAACAAAAATTAGCATGGATTAACAAAATTTGACTAGTGAATCAATATAAACTATAACAGCAGTGTTAAGACTATCAAAATAACCAGAAGTCTTGAACAATGAATATTTTGTCTAAGTTTTCTAATCAAAAATAGAAACAGAAAATATGTTAACCAAGTTATGTCCAACAACAATAGCAACAACAAAAAAAATTACCCTTTTTTTCTCATATAATGAGTAATTTCATCAACTCTCCTTTTTGTTTCAGCAAATATAATAGTCTACAATTGAAAAATAAATAATTAAATTACTTTCATAAATGTTAATATGTATTTTTTTTAGTTATGAGCAAAATTCATTGTAACTATTACATAAAAATTAATAAAATATAGAAGTCAAATTTTTTAAAAATTATCTAGATTACAACTATTATTAAAAAACTAAATGACAATCTCAATGCTTATAACAATACATTAACACATTTATTTTACATGCATAAAAACTTATTACACTGCAAATAATTCAAACCTTTTTATTAAAAAAAAATGAATTTAAAGTATTAAATCAGTAAGAAGAAGCACATAATTTTTATAAAAAATTTGTGTTTATTACTTATTTAATATAAGTATTTGGTCACAAGAACAAATATTGAAAAGTATTTTAAGCAGAAAAATTCCCAACAATTACCAATATTCTCCATTGTGTTGAAAAAACATTGTATACAATAAATACCTTATTTTCTTGTTCATTCATTATTTCTTGCAAAAGTTTATGCAATCTAAAAAAAAGAAAGGAGAAAATTGGATCAGTCCAAATAATTCTATTCAGAAAATAAGTTCATAATACAAATGAAAATATTTTAAAAATATATAATGAATTACTTGTCCTCTTTTTCGTTTTCTTCTACAACATCAACAATCTGCATGATATTATGATTTGCTGATAGTTGAAGTGCCCCAATATTAACTTGAACATAGTCATCCAGAAAATCTTCAGCAAGTCTTTGTACCGCTTTTGGCCATGTAGCACTAAACATCACAGTTTGCCTATCCGGCTAAAAATAATTTATCAAGATCCATGAAGTGAGAAGTAAAATCAAGACAGATAGTACAAGAAATATTGATAATTTATTTTATGGTCTATAAATATAAGAATAGTTTCAAAGAACTATTTTCTCTGAAGTCTAAAATTAAAAAAACTTATAAAAGCTTGCTACGAAAATGTACGATTCTCAAGTGGAAAAACTTATAACAAGCATATAACACTTTTTTTTTTAATCTACTAAATATTCATATAAAAATTCCATGTGCTTAATGTGTTTTACTTTAAAAGTCTTGTTATCATTTAATTTATTCCATTTCAGGCAATTGCTAATTTTAACCATTTTATCTATTTATTATTTTCTATTGAATAAGTTTCTGTTTGCAGAACTAAGGGGGGGGACTAGAAAATTTTAGATTATTGCATCTTTTGTTTTGTTCAATTCTGATACAATGTCTTCTCATTACTAGGAACATCCATAATATACATATCATTAGATCACTATTCAAAGAGTTCAATCTCATTATCAGAAGGGGAAAAAAGACAGCATGTTTATTCTTAGTCTTCAGAAAGGATGTCTTCTCTGTCTTTCTCTGCTACATCACTTGAAAGATCTCCATATCGAAAGCGGTAGTGAACTGTTGCAGATGATTTATCTTAAAATATTCTCCAGTTAAACAACTGCTTCCAAAAGATATACATCAGAATTGCTGTTCATTTTGTTACCTTCCAATTTACATGAGGACCAATTGCTTTTAGAAAAGCGATTTGAGGCTGTGAATAACACCCTGATCTTTCAATAACAGGAAAAAAATTTGGAAAAAAAAAAAAAAAAAAACTTTGTATGATAAAGAATTTTTATGTGGGTGAGGAGAGTTTGTTTAGTTTTTATTATTAACATAACACTAGAAACACAAGAGCTATTGGCGACGGACCTCGTAATTATGAACTGGGGTCACGTGACGAGGACGACACCTTCTCTCCAAGTGGGTGGGGAGAGTGCAAAAGTTTGTTAGAAGTACGATCTTACTCCTTGTTCACACCAATTACCGGCAGTCATTCAAGCTTTTCGAATTTTTTTTTAATTTATGGGCAGCTTTTTATTTTCTTAAAACATCTAAGTTCTTAAGAGTTACCTATCAGTTTTCATTTTACATACATATCCATGTTTGCACAGACAAGAAGCTAGTCTCAGTTTCCTCCAAGAGTATTTCTTTTTAACTTTGATTTCTAGAAATTTTGAAAAATTATCCATCAGCATTAAAAATGTCTACTTACATAATTCTGGATTATACTGGACCACACTCCAAGTTTTTTTTGATTTTCTACAACTTTCGAAACCATAGCACTTACATGTTTTAATATTCATCCCACTACCAATTAAAGCATATAAAACAATTTTCTTCAAAAGTTTTAGTAAACTTATTTCTTCATTTTGCAGCACAAGTCATGCCACAGAATAAGATTCTGTTGAAAGGTGAACCATTATAAATAAGCTAATTCAGGAATCTAATTATCAGTTTCACTTAATTTCTTTGCTGTATTCTTTTTTCATGAATAGATATTTCCCTATGTTGGAAAACTGTAGATTTTTAAGAAAAATTTCTACTACATTGCCTACTGATCAGCTTTCACTTCAAAACATCTAAATATATATTAAATTATTAACTAACTATTAATTAAAAATTCCTTCCTCATTATGGAATTCGTCTATTTCACCGATTTTCTTTTTTAAAGGGAGGCAACAAAATGTCTTCAGTCTAATATCATATGCATAAGAAAAAGAGCTGCAGAGAGAAAAGAGCATTAAATAAAAATTTTATTATCTGTTCCACTGTTTAGATTTTTCAAGGAGATTTGAAGAATGATGTTTATATAGTGTATTTCTAGAAACAGGAGGATGAAAAGTGGAATTGCAGGATTAATATTTACATGGACAGTTTTAAAATGACACATTCCTTGATTGACTTTTCAGCAATGACAAAAAAAATCCTAATAAGACAGGTAATTTGTATTTTCACATACTTCAACATAATATAGCAACCATCAAACTGTCTTTCTTTATCAAGAGAAATATTTATCCTGTCATTACTGACAGGATAAATATTTGATTGCTATAAACGTTAAAAAAAAAAACCATTTAAATGAATTCAGAAATGTTGACTTTTGGGCTTAAAGTTAAAAAAATTATAGGGCAAAAAATAAATATAGTAGAAATTTCCATTCACAACCTTTCAAATAACATTAGGTAAATTAGAGTTCAGTTGGGACCAGAGAAAAAGTTCCATCATACATATATATATAACAGGTCAATTGAAAATATATATAAGAGATCGATGGAAAAGTCCCCGACCTACCATAGTAAAACACATTTTTTGGGCAAAATAATATTTTTTTATTCAACATAATTCCCTTCAAGGGTGATACACTGATTATAGCGACCCTCCAACTTTTCAATACCATTTTTGTAGAACGATTTGTCCTTTGCTTCAAAAATAGGCTTCAGTTTCGGTGATCACCTCTTCATTCGACGAAAATTTCTTCCCAGCAAGCATTCTTTGAGATATGAGAACAGGAAATAGTCGCTGGGGGCCAGATCTGGAGAACACGGTGGATGAGGAAGCAATTCGAAGCCCAATTCATGGATTTTTGCCATCGTTCTCACTGACTTGTGACACGGTGCATTGTCTTGGTGCAGCAGCACTTTCTTTTTCTTCAAATGCGGCCGGTTTTCAGCGATTTCGTCCTTCAAACATGTTGTCATATCGCGGTAATGCTTTGGAATTATGTGTTGCCAATATGACGTCATCCCACGCATCTGGCATTGGAATCGGGAATTTGCATTCGACGGTAATTTTCAGTTATGTCATATGAAGTTATTTTTCATTGGATGCCGATTCTTAACTGACGAGTTGACGGTGTCGAATGCAAATTCTGGAGTATATATAATGGAGATCTTCGTAGATTGAGTTATTGGGTGCTGTATGATGGCCAAATAAAATCTTGGATGCTTGGCGGATGATGAATGAGTCCTTGGCTGTTATAGATGTTTTTAGATGCTGAAAGAGATCTCAGATGGTATATGAGATCTTGTGATAGTTGACGAGACTTTGGCTATGGTGAACGAGACCATCACTATGATTCTGGAACTTTCGGTTTAGAAAGTGAGGTTATTAATAGAGTATTGTAAATATGTAATTAATGTTGTAAATAAGTTTGTGATTTTAAATATTAGAGTTTGACTTTCTCTGTTTGTGGCATTAAATTAATTATCAAAGGACTACTAAGGTAGGCCAACAAAACGGTCCAATAACGCTATTGAATAGTCGCTGTTGATGATCCTTCCTTTTTCAAGGTAGTCAATGAAAATTATTCCATGCGCATCCCAAAATACAGACGCCATAACCTTGCCAGCCAACTGTTGCGTTTTCCCACGCTTTGGAGCGGGTTCATCGTGTGCAGTCCACTCGGATGACTGTCGATTGGACTTTGGAGTGAAAGGATGGAGCCATGTTTCATCCATTGTCACATATTGACACAAAAACTCGGGTTTATTACGCTTGATCATCTTCAAACACTGCTCCGAATCATCAACTCGCCGTTGTTTTTGGTCAAAAGTGAGCTCACGCGGCACCCACTTTGCACAGAGCTTTCTGTTGGCCTACCTCAGAGTAGGCCTTTGATAATTTAATTTAAAATTGCCACATTAACAGATAAAGACAAACTCTAATATTTAAAATCACCATTTTATTTACAACATTAATTACATATTTACAAGACTGTATCAGCCAAAATCTCACTACAATCCAAGCCAAACATCCAAGAAGCCAGCCAGTCAGTCAGTCCATCCCAATAAGCTCTCCTTTATAACACATCAATCAAAAACTCCCGAGACTAACATTGAAAACAACATTTTTTTTGCAAAATTTTTTTTATTCATCAACATAACACCTTTTGTTAATCACCTTTTAGGGTGATACAATCGTTCCAACGCTTTTCCAAATCTTTTTTTCGCAAGAAATCTTTTGTTGCGAGTAAATAGCGATAAACAGCTTTCTGTATCATCGACTCGTTGCTGTTTTTGTTCCATCGAAAGCAATCGCGGCACCGAAAGCAATTGAGCATGGAAAAAACCTTTTTCACTTCACTTCAAAAAACCTTTCTCAGTAAAAACACTTCCATATGATATCTGTGTCATCTCAGCAATCTCACGGAGCTTCACTTTACGATCTTTCATTATAATTTTTGTCACTTCACTCACATTTTCCGGTGTAACGGCTTCCACAGGTCTACCCGAGCGTTCCGCGTCATTTGTGTCGGTACGACCACGTTTAAACTCGGCAAACCACCGACAAATCGTTACTTTTGATGGACAAGAGTCCGGGTAACATTTTTCAATCCATTGTTTCGCTTGCACGGTGTTTTTACCCATTAAAAAACAATGTTTTATCAGAACACGAAACTCGGTTTTTTCCATTTTTAAAACAAACTACAAAACGACTTTACTCCAACCTCGATAACTCAGCTGTTTCTGGTCCGATCGACTTAAAATTTTGACACGTTTCAAGCAAAGGTTCGTACTCTAGAAAGACCTGGTTACTGGTTTACTACGAGTGCCATCTCTGGGTTAGTCTCGGGAGTTATTGATTGATGTGTTATATCTTCCAGAATCTGCGTTCGACACGGTCAACTCGACAGTTAAGAATCGGCATCCAATGAAAAAATGGCTCTATATGACGTAACCGAAAAATTACTGTCGAATGCAAATTCCGATTCCATTGCCAGGTGTGTGGGATGACGTCATATCAGCAACACGTAATTTCAAAGCATTACCGCGATATGACAACACTTTTTCATGCCCAAATATTCGTGAATGATATGATGTACACGTTCAGTTGATATCTTTAGAGTGTCTGCTATTTCATTCAATTTCAATTTACGGTCATTCAAAATAATTTTGTGGATTTTTTTTAATGTTTTCGTCAGTAACAACCTCTTTTGGGCATCCACTGTCTTCGGTGCTCATTTCACCACATCTAAACTTAGCATACCAATCCTCCTTCAACAAGCAATATTTTATCAACACAGGAAATTCCTTTTTATCAATTTTTTCCACAATAACAAAAGTTGCTTCACTCAAAATGCTATAATTCACAAACTAATGATCCGACAGCTGTCAGCCCTAATCCTCAAAAGATGCATGTATAAAGTTAACTAAAAAACATATGGATTTAATTCTAGTAGCGCCATCTATGTTATTTCAATTGACCTGTTATGTTCACCACATTGAACTTCAACAGATATGAAACTAATAGTAAACTTGAACAACATACAAAAGTAAACTAATTTAGGAAAAAAGTAAAATTAAAAGTTAACTTGAGTTTCCAGATAAATGAACCAAAGTTTAAGAATATAACTCTATATACACTTAAATATTTTGTTTCCTACATTAAGATTACTTCAAGTTGTAATAAATTAATTACCCTTATCTGTTCAATGATTTTTCTGATTTGAGGTTCAAAACCCATGTCCAACATTCTATCGGCTTCATCCAAGACTAAGAATGTACATCTTCTCAGAGATATTTTACCATATTCAAGGAAATCAATCAACCTACCAGGTGTAGCAATACAAATTTGGGCACCTAAAATGTTTTAAATTAAAAATTTAATTTTATAACAAATTATAAAATTAATGCAATAAACTAATAATTTATTTATTTACCTCTTTCAACATCCCTCAACTGTGGTCCTTTAGGAGCCCCTCCAAATATACAACAGTTACGGACATTTGTACATCTTCCAAAATCAGTACAAACTGTTTGAATTTGTTGAGCTAACTCACGAGTAGGTGCCAATACCAAAACCTATAAATAACATTTCGTCCTTACACTTTCTACAGACAGCAACACAGTTTTAAAATTATTTACATTGCATAAAATAAAAAAATTAAAATTTATCAGTTAAAATTAATAAGCATTGCTTATAAAAAATACCATAGAACTTCAGAAGTTGGAGCAAAGAAAGATTAAACAAAATTTACTTCTAAATTTCTACCAAATTAAGACTTCAAAAATATTAATAAAGTTAAAACAGGCTACATAGCTCTTGCATTATCAGATTCAATTTGTGCAATAGACTAAATTCATGTGATATCAATATAACATAACTTGACCACACACTACCTGCGAATGTAATCAAGTCTTGCATTCGTTTGTTTTGCACTGCGTTTGTGAAATGTGTTAGGCTTCATAACCTTAAGTAACTTACATTTTACTAAATATATTACTTTTTAAAGGAATAAGAAATTATCACAAAATTTTGGATTGATGTAGTATAAAGGTGTTGAATCAGTCTTCTATCCACAAGTTGAAATAATGGCTGCAAATTTATTTGGTTTACAGATATCCATTTTGTTATAATTATGAAAACATCAATTTAATCGTGATTTTCTAGGATTTAAAAAAATGTATTTTTATTGCTCTTGTTTTATATTTAATTTAATATTATTTGAGGAAAGTTTGTAGATTTTTAATATGTTAGTACTTGTTTTTAACATTTGTTTTAATTTGCAGTATAAGGAAGCACATACATGTGAGGAACTTCATTTTATGATGCACTTTTTTTTTTTTTTTTTGGATGAAATACTGAATAGAGTTCACACACACTTTTGGAAGCATGGGGTTTGAAATAGTGCCTTTTGGTGTGATTTCAAAAATTTCACCAAGTAGCCACAGTAAAATAGAACTTTACCCAAATTAAAAAAAAAAAAAAAAAAAAACTATAAGTCCAGGTACAAAATTACTCTTGTTTAAATCATACATCATTATATAGCTGTTACAGCTTAATTATATATCTTGATTTAAAGAGAAAATAGTTTAATTCCAAATTTAAATCCAATGTTGCTTAATTTCTTAAACAGAATCAGCCTGATAAATAAAAAGTGGTTAACCAAGAAGGATGATACTGTAATTTAGAAGTGCCTAAAAATAATTTGACTATTCCCATTTATTTTTCAGAAGGTTTAGAATAATTACATTACTAGAATAAATATTGGGGCCTTTATTTTTAACATGTTCAAATCAATTAATGATCTAATGATTGCTCAACTATTTTTATAAATGAAACAAAATTTAAGATTAATCCAAATAAAAAGGTGAGAATAACTCAATGGCCATTAATAGTTCAAAAATGCATCTTTTTAAAGCAGAAAATAATTTAAAGCTGATATCATAAGTATACAAACAACATTTTAAAGACACAATTAAACAACAATAAGACAATAGATACATAAATATATGCTCAAATTATTTTCTGCTGAATATAAATAATTGAATAATGAAAGAAATATATTATATATATTTTAATTGAAAAAGTGGATATACAAGGTATATTATGATTCTGTGAATTTTGTCCATTACTTACAATAGGCCCATCACCTCTAGATAATGGTGCTTGGTTGAATATGTGTACAACTCCTGGGAGCACATACTGTAAAAATATATCACAATGAGTTTCAAAAATAAACCTTCATGTAAAAAATTAATTGGCAAGTATTCTTATCAACTTACAGCTAAGGTCTTGCCAGAGCCAGTTTGAGCAATTCCTACTAAATCTCGTCCTTTCAAGGCAATTGGCCAAACCTGAGCTTGGATAGGTGTAGGTTTCTCAAAATTTTGATCCACCAGAGCTTTATTAATATAATCTGAAACAGAAAGTTTCTTACAAAAAGGGTAAAATTCAATACTTTAAAATCTATCCAAAACTTCAATACTTTTGAATTCAGAGAATTTTTCTACACTTGTTTTATTTGCATAATCTTCAGAATTTTTCTGTAATTGTTTTATTTGCAGAATCTATCTTATCCCTTTATTATGAAATCAAACTTGCCTTTCTCCTCAGTAAATTTTTTATCCTTGGATGGAGAAAGGGTACATGGAAAATAAAATTAAGGAATTCCCCTCTCCCCTGCAATGTAAGGCAAAACATCAAGGTTTTTTTAAAAAATAAATATGAATAATACTCAAAAAGGATCAAGATCATAGATTTCAATTTCCTATACTAGCTATGTTTGTCTATTAAATTCAACCAAAATGCTTTCAATTTACATTCAACACCCACATATTTATTCCTCAAATATAGTCATGATGAATACATTGTTTATTTACATTACATTTAGAAGCAACACAAGAGATTCTGACAACCAGACCACACAATATGAAATCTCGGTCAAGTGACAAGATGATACTCAAGCTGGCCCATTCCTCTCCAATCTCCACACCCCATCATGGGAGGACATGGGACCTCAACAAATTTAACATGAATTGGCTCTGTTACAAAGAAAGTATTTAGTAGCAACAGGTCTAAAAACCATGACTTGATGAAACAACACTTGACAAGAGTTTGCAACAATGACCTTCTAAGCTATCACGGTTGCATACTCAGAATGGAAACTTACAACTTGACATATTTACCTTATGTATACAGCATGAACACATATATTAGAACAATCTGGTTTGGTTACAAACACCTTAACAGTTTTCCTGTTTGAAAAAGCATTCTATTTTTGACTTCAAAAACTTATTTTTTTTTAAATCTCAAAACCCCACCATCACCCCAAATGCAAACCTAAAAAAAATATAATTCCTAAAATTGAAAAATGATTTTAAAAATTTACAGATAAATCTTCACTCACCAGGAAAATTCCCTTCATAAAAATCACGAATAGGTCTCTGGACATCTCTGCCTTGTACAGTTATTTCAAGACTATTTCTGTATTGCTCAACTTCTCTCTAGTCAATAAAAATAAAGATTTAGCTGAATAATATACTTAGTCAGTAAAAATAAAGATTTAGCAACAAACAAGACATGAAAAAAAAAAAAAAATTCAAGAAATGTAAAATTAATGCTAAATTAGATATATACAAAAGATAAAAAAAAAAAGATACAAAAGATATAATCTACTGTTAAAAAAATTTGAACAGCAGGTATATTAATTGGTTATTTATATTATTTTGCCATTCAACTAACACATAGGAATTACATGGTCCTGCTTTGACATGACTTGTATGCAAAAAATGCACAATTAAAGATCCTAGAATGACTTATTTTCTCAGAAATGCAGTAGTAAAGAAGACATGTAATAAATTTTAGCAGTCAGAGGGTTTCTGACCCCATGCAGGAAGAGAGTTCAAATTGGCCTTGATGCTGCAGTGTTGTTTTGAACCCTGGACCGGTGGGTCCAAAGAAAAGTTTATTGGTTGCTTTTAGTCATGCCTTTACCAACAGGGCTAAAGAGAATGCCCTATTCGGGCTAGTTAGTAGGACATTTAAACTTCCGGTGTTGTTGCAGAAGAGAGTCAATGCATACTTCCCCTCCAGTATCATAGTATTGATACGAAGTGAAACATAGGTATTTTTGACAGGTTTTTTTTCCAGCCCTTACCACAGTTGATATACACTCCCTTCTTATTGAATTGAGTTTTATTTCGGACAACTGTCCATTTTTTTTTTTTAAGTCCTCAGCTGTTTTATGTTGAGTGGCGGGTCTTGACCCATGAGCTGAGCCGGAATATAACTAGTCATGATTTAGGTGAGGTTGTCTTTAGTTAAGACATACAGAGGCAATTTTTTTTTGTCAGGGAGATATGCAACCAATAGTTATAAGCTGTGACTATCTATTGTTCAAGCTGTGACTATCTATTGTTCAAATCCTGAGTCACCACTTCAGCATTAGACATTCGCTCCAAATCATCAGTGGATGTTGTTCTACCCCGTACAGGAGGAGAGAGTTATGGGTGACTTTGATACAGCAGCGTTGTTTCGAACTCTGGACTAATGGGTCTGAAGAAAAGTTGATTGGTCACTTTTTACCATGCCTTAACCAATTAGGCAGAACAAAGAGAATGCCTTATTTGGGCTAGTTAGAAAGGCATTTTAACTTTTGGTACTGTTGTAGAAGAGAGTTGCAGCAAAATGAATTAAATAACACTGAAAACCATTTAAAAAGAACAGGGGGAAAAAGTGAGGATTGCAAGGCTATTTCAGCTATATTCCACCATAACTTGGCAGCAGTGAGAAAGGTAGAAAATGTACCAATCTGCTTGAAAGATAGTTCCATACTGTTTCGGAATTTAAAATTTAAATATATATATATAGAAATTTGTTAAAAATGTCATACATTATACAACTTACGATTTTAAGGATATATTTCAAGTTAATAACATGTTTAAACCATTTATTTTTAAATCTAGGAGAACAAATATATTTGAAACAGTGACACGATAAATTTCCAATTTGGCAGGAAACTGGTTTTCATGGTACCATTTCTAGCAAGCTTTTAACACATTTACAACATTTGCTTTGTTATCGTTCTTATTTAGAATTTTCATTTCTCATGCTATTTTCTTTGTTTCTGTTCGACATTCTAAACATGACTGAATTTCGCTGATCCCTCTGCATACAACATCACAGTGAGGAAAATCAAATAGAAGTGGAGCCAGGAGAAACTTACAATGGCATACCTGACTTCGATAAAAAATAAAATTCAGAATCTGTCAGATTGTTAAAAATGTTTCTCATTAAACTAGTGTTCCTAAAAGAACAATTTTTCCTTTGAAAAAAGAAAGACATTTAGTTCTTCAAGTTCTCGCGGAAAAAAAAAAAGAATGGTGCCATAAGTAAGCGTAGAAGGCCGATACAGTATGATGACTTTACATTGTCATGCATTTGACAAAAAAAAAAAAAAAATTCGTAGGAAAGCGATTCCTATGTTCGACAAAGTTCTGAAAGAATTGAACATTGATACTTAATTTTTTAAAGAAACACTACCTTGTACAGGATATTAAAATACATGGGATTTTCATTCAAGAAAAGGAAAAAACAAGCTATGCTTCTTAAATGACATCATTTTATGATGCTGAAATTATTTGAGGAAAATTAGGGAATTAAATAAAGAAAATACATCAATATACTATTTAGATGAGACCGAGATGATTGAAGGACATTCTCAAAGTCCA
The DNA here is from genome assembly GCA_019974015.1 of Nephila pilipes. Classification (NCBI taxonomy): domain Eukaryota; kingdom Metazoa; phylum Arthropoda; class Arachnida; order Araneae; family Nephilidae; genus Nephila; species Nephila pilipes. Next base: position 4,502 of record BMAW01084885.1, on the reverse strand, counting down.
GCATGGGGAAAAATACAAAAATTAAAAGTAGTCATGAAGTCTCTTCTTCTAACTTAACAGTAGGTTTGACTGCTGCACCAAAATGCAAAGGAAGGAGTTGTCACAAAGGTACAATTCTATTTTAGCTGGTTTCTTGGCGAGTTTTCAAAAATCACTCCAAATTGACGCCAAAATCGGGTTTTCCAACACAGCAAAGAGCAAACAGGGTAGCCACATGTGGGAAAATATCGCCACCAGAAAAATACCAGATATCGCCAAGCCAGCTAAAATAGGATCCAACAGTCACTAATATTTATGTGAGGTTGGTTTGATATTTTAAACCATATGTATTTTAAACATTTTAAATGTGATAAATAATACAAGCAATTTCCAATAATGATTCATAAAGCTTATTTGGAGATCAGCTTAGTAATAGATTGGATGAAGATATAAAAAACATAATACAAATGTTTGTTTTATTAATGGGAGTTATATATGAACTAACAGAATTAATGATGCATACTTATAATAATGAGAAAAAAAATTGTCCACATCTAATTTTTCCTCGCCAAATTTGGTGTACTTTATCAATTATTAGTCATCACCTTCTCCCACAGTAACTTGAGTTTCTAAGACAATGGCTGTGAATCACCTGTTGTAGCTTTATCAGCAATACCAAGTTCAGGTAAAACAAAGTACAGGTAACAATGAAGCTGATATTCCACATAGGCAATCTTGATTTTGTAATAGATGCTTAACTGCCAATCATGTTTACTATAAAACCCTGCGATACTTCTTCATTTTCAGACCAGAAATAATTTCTCTAACACTCTTTTTATGCTGCTTTTTCTTATCAGCAACACTATTTAAACTTTTAGTGCAGCTAGGTAATGAAGAAACTAATATTACATTTAAGCTGAGTGATTTTGTAATTGATGCTTGAATACTGTGACCAAGTTATCAAAAAAAGTCAGTCAAGCAGATATTTGTCTAGCGCCATTAATCTCCTTTATAGAATGGTCACCAGAAGAAAGCTAAACAAATGGACGATTTAACACCAAACAAAATTTTTTGTCATCAAGATGGGCAATAGAATATGAATATATTAGATATTTATACAGAATTGAAAATAAAATTAAAATATTTGCCAAAAATAGGATAATTTTAAGACAAGATATACCTCATTCTGATTAGAAACATTAGGATGCTCATTATAAAAATCTTTCTCTATTTGATCCATTTGACTTAAATCATACTTTGCTTTTTGCAGTTTTTCTCCTAGTTGTTTTCCTCTTGAACTATTGAAGCTTCTGGCATTTCCTCCACCTCGACCATAATTATTATGGCCCCTGAAACCACTATGAATAAAATAAGAATTGTAAGGTAGTGAGGGAATAAGATGCAAAATTCAAATATGAAGAGCAGTGGGTTCAAAAAATAAAACAATATTAATAAAAAATCAGCAATATGAAAAGTTTCTCTTTAAAAAGAGTTTCACACAAATTATTAGGATCAAGTCACTTAACATAATTATAAGGATTTTTAAAATAAATATTCTAATATTAATTTAATACACATTTATAAAACAGCAAAAGAAATTATATATATATAAAAAAAAAAAAGCAAACACAACTTCTATAATTCTCATTACAACTATAAAAATTGATAACAGTATTAATGGCATTTATAACAGAATCAAAAACCAAATTTCCCTTAAAGCACAAGATTTTTTGGTTAGAATGCAGTTTACCCCACATCCTTGGTGATGGAAATATTGTTCAAGATAGCTTGCTAAAAGAGGCAACCCTCATTTTACCTCTCTATTACCAATTATGTGATCTACTTATGGGGTTTGTAGTGCACAGGAAAGTTTGAACCTTTTACCAGTAAAGAAAATGATACGAATATCTTAATTTAATGTATGAATATCTTAATTTAATGTGCATTTTCCCCCAAAAAATTTTAACATGCTTTCTCAAACCTATGGCATTGCTACAAGTATGGTTGGTTATCTATAAAAAAAGATTTGTTTGATGTACTTGATAATAGTTTAGATACTAGGATTTGTAGAAATGGAAGAATCTAAATTCTTCAGAATGAATAATGAAATTTTAAAACATTTCTTTAATCAGTCTTTCATTTTGCACTCTGTAGAGTTCTAACATGCCATTTTAAGGTAAGTTAAAGTGTTCTATTATAAATAAGTTTGTCCTTTTTATGAAAATTTTCTGTGAGGTTATTTTTAGTAAATTACTACATGTAATTTTGATTGAAAATTTCCTTAAATTTATTTTGAAAAGCTCCATATGGATTTTTTAAGAGATCTTAAAACACCAATACAATAAAAACATTAAGCAAGTATAATTATTAAAATCCAGTAGCCTTGTTTTATAAAAAAAATCAGTGATTTTCAACTTAAAAAGTAGTCTTAACAAGAAGCAGAATATCAAAATGTCAATATCTTAAGCATTAGTCCAAAAGAAACACAAAAATGAATTTAAAATAACTTTAATAAAAATCAGAAAGAAAATCACTGATCTCTAACAGAGATGATCACGGAATTCTTTTGGCTAGGAACTGACATTCCGCCTGTGCAGCCTGAATTTGTAATCAACACTCGGTTGCTGACCACATTTACCATAGAAATTCATGATGCTCAAGGTAAGAAACAAGAAATCAACAGACAGATGACTCGCTGACACTTGCCATTGCTTTTGCTCAAATTGACGGAGAAAGTAATGATGGAAAAAACAAGAAATGAGAAAGAAACCTGTGATACTTTACAGTATCAATGCTGTATGATAAGAGGATTATGAAACTGTTAGTTTGATTCGAGCTAGAAATCTTGTAATTAATGAAGGTTTAAAAATTTAAAAAGTGGAAATGTGTTATGGGGGTTTTAAGGGAAGAGACCATTTAGTACAGTTATGTATGCAAAGTTGAATTTTGAGCGAGGGTTGGTGAAACGAGTTTCGGCCTTAATAATTTGGTTTTTAAGATTTAAAATAGTGGTGAATAGATGAAAGAAGAAATATTCCTCAATATTCTTTTTAATGCTGATTTTTTCTCCTTTCCCAACACCATTCAGGCCAGGCTCCAAAACAATGAAATTGGTATTCTGTCTAGGCAATGTGGTTTTATAATGGAAACTTGACTGCTGACCACATTTAAATAAAAATCTTGGTGTCGATAGGATACTTGATGGCTCAAGTGTCCTACCAAGCATCCGAAGAAGGGTATAGTTCAGCACGAAAAGGCCGAAATGAAAAACTAACTGTGTTGGTTTTATAGCAGGGTAACCAATTTGATGATTTATCAGCATTTTTTTTGTCACTTAGCAATACACTGAGTTAGGATCCACATAAAATTCAGACTCATTCGAAAATCCAACCATGTATTTCATTCTTGTAGAGGACTAAAGAACATTTTAAAAATTCATTTTGTTGAAGTGGTTTAATCAACAGATGGATTAATTTTACAATAACATGTAGTTGAAATAAAGTGAATATAGTTAGAGTTGCCAAAAAAGGGACAAAAGCAATAAGTCACATCTATTTATATTACTTGTGGAAGTGAATAAATTTGTGAAAACCATTCAAAAAAGTGACGGCTTTTACAACAGCACCAATGGTGTAGACTAAACAGCAATTTCAACGATCTATTTTAAATTAAAGATATTAAAGTTACAGAAAAATCCCTTATTGTTAAATGAGTGTAACAAACTTGATTATATAAAATTTTCTACTTGACACTAATCTAAGATGTTTACTTAAATCAATCTAATAATATTAATAAATGTTGTCTTGCTTACTAACTTTTCCAGTTACTTAATATGCATTGGTGTACCAGGTGAACAACAATCAAATATGATGAAACATTTTCTACTAAGTTATTTCATGGTAAACATATTAAAACTTGATGCAACAAGACAACTGCAACTTCCCACTGTTTGGGCTAGTTTATTAGTCCGTCATATTGAGAGTTATATGGATTACAAGTGCTTTGGGACACATTATACTTCATAAATACACGAAATATTTACACAGTCAATAAGTAACTGCTGTTGATAATTGATGCAAATGCACCCAAAACCACCAAACTGATAGGAATGCAGTTTACCCCTATCACCCTTGGTGATGAGAATTGTTGGTGATAAATAGTCAAACGTGGCATCCTTAGTTTTTCTGTTCAGGCATGGTTAAACCTTAATTTTGGAATAGGCATGTCAAGGTTACTCATTTTTGTTTCTCCCTCCATAGGTTACAATAGTAACAACTTAGTTCCATTGCACTGCATTTGTTCCCAACACTTCAGTCAAAGTTCCAACAATTCAGATTCCTTTGCATTTGGAGACATGCTCTATTTCATTCATGTAGATTGTTATTCTGTTCTCTTACTTTTCATTTTTGCTTTCTCGGATCTTTTTATTGATAATTTTTAATTTTACATAGAACAAATGGACAATTTGTTTTGCCGAAATTTTTTTTACAAGTTATGTTAGTTGAAAAACAAGAGATTTTAGT